>BLSH010108701.1:2438144-2466399 GCA_018402905.1 Glandirana rugosa
CTACCCCAAATGAAGGAGATGTATGTGGACATTTCATCTTCGTATTACCCGATGATACGTAGTGTATCGTTGGGTAATACACGGTGAATGGACGTTTAATAGAATAAGGCTTACCTGTAGGTACCCTGCATATCTCCCAAACCTGCACGGTTCAGGAGATATGCAGTGTTCAGCATGTGCCGACGTCATTTTGGCACATGCGCAGTGGCGAAATGGCCTCCATGCCGTTTCTCCACTGACACTGCCGTCACGCGACTCCAGACAGTCACAGAGCCGGAGTCGCGGCCCCCGGAGGGAAGAGGGGCTGAAGATGGATGCCGCCAACACAGGGGACAGTGCTGGACGTCGCAGGCTTCGTTTGCAGGTAAGTGGCACATAATGGGTTGCTATGTGATGCATAGTAGCCCATTATGCTTCTACTTTACAGGTGTATGTAGAGGAAGTAAACCCCATCTGGGTTTACTTCCTCTTTAAGCTTGCTCAATTTTTATTTTTACCAGTTTTTCTAAACCAACTTCGCTATATTTTGCCACCTAAAAAGTCTTTTAACAATGAAAAACATATTAAACAGTAGGGTGTATTGCGGTTACTTAGAGGGGGTGAAAAGTCTAGCATGTTACAATTGACCTATGAGCACTACTGGTGACACAACATGTGAAATTACTGAGAACAGCATGTAAAAGCTTATGAGAATGTAATAAAGAAAACAGGATGTGTCCTTAATTAGGTCTTTATACGTTATGTGCTGTTCGCTTATTTGTACTTGGATAAAAGATACAAATATTACTAAAAATAAGAACACTTAAATAAAAACCTCTAAAATATATATATTTAAGCCCTCTCAAGAAGAACCTGCCAACATAATCAACCTCTACAAATAATAAAGTGAGACTCTACATAAGTTTCCTAAAAATGAAAGAATTACTTTCCATATGCATTCATTTAATTTATATATATCCCTCATAGTAAAATTACCTTTAGCCCTCATAATTTAATTCCACATATGACATGATTCTAAACAGCAAGGCCTTTCACTGTATTCATGTTTGCTATAGGCTACACTACCTGTTCTGTAGAAGTATATACAAGGCCCAGGGTGGATTTGATTTAAATCAATAGTAAAAAGGCTTGATTTAAATCATAATTGTTAAAGAGCAACTGTCATCTCTGTCCCACCGCTGCTCCTCCTCTGACCCGCTGTTGACTCACAGATAGTTCCATTCACTTTAATGGGGCGGCTGGTGATGCAGCAGCAACGCAACAAGGTGATGCGGCAGCAGGTGAGTGGATGCCCGCTAACAGGCACTGCCATGATGGATCTGAAATGACAGGTGCTCTTTAAATGTAAGGACTTATTCTTGATGGCAGTTAGAATCTTTAATATTTGCAAACAAAATGAAGGTTTTCTATTTAGAATAATAAGCTGTCAGGTTAGTAAAACATTGATATCAGAACCGATTCAATCATACAGTTTTCAGTGTACATAGATTTGCAAACCAATGGGATAAAGGAATATTCCTGAACTTTGTTTTATCTCATGGTTACTGTGGAATTCTATGAATGCATCAATGCAGTGCATGTTATCTCAGCTTGCAGAGCTTGGATTCATTGAATGAGTTTACCAATAATGTAAATATTGAAGAATATACAGCCTCATTCTACATAACTAAGTTCCATTTCATGCTGAATAATCTAAATTATTAATATATCTTAAATAGAAAAAAGGGATTTTATTATAACTTACCGTAAAATCCTTTTCTCTGAGTTCACTGACAGACGCAGCTCTTCTTATGACACATGGGGTTATGCTCATATCACTATGAGTAAACTAGGCAAAAATAAAACAAAAGCATAGGTTGGCCCCTCCCAGGGGGCCGTCCTCACCTTAGCACATAATCCCCCTGCTCTGCATAGCACATCAGTTCGTAACAAGCCGTACAAACTCCACAGAGGGGTGGGTGCTGCGTCTGTCATTGAACTCAGAGAAAAGGATTTTATGGTAAGTTAAAATAAAATCCCTTTTACTCTTACATTCCCTGACAGACGCAGCTCTTCTTATGACACATGGGGATGTCCCAAAGCTGTGCCAATCAAGAGGGGTGGGCAAACTATAACAACAGTACCCAACAAAAAAGCCCTCTCAGGCGGCGCCATCCGCGCCTAAACTGCCGCTTTTAATACTTTGCGGCCAAAGGCAGCATCCGAAGATGCTGAGACATCAATCTTATAAAACTTAGTAAACGTGTGCACTGAGGCCCAAGTAGCCGCTTTGCACACCTGAGACACCAAAGCCTGGTGTCTAAACGCCCAGGAAGTACTAACTGCCCTGGTGGAATGAGCCGTGACTGGAAACGGGGGAACCTTGCCCCGAACCTCATATGCATGAGTCGCGGTCTCCCTGATCCAACGAGAAATGGTAGCAGACGAGGCCGCCATGCCTTTGCGCGACCCTTCCGTCAGCACAAATAAAGAATCAGACTTCCGAAAAGAAGCTGTAGAAATCAAATACACCCGCAAAGCCCTCACCACATCCAAACAATGCAGTTCAACTTCTTTGGGATGCGACGGGCGCGGGCACAATGAGGGAAGAACAATATCCTCATTCAAATGAAAAGACGAAACCACCTTCGGAAGAAACGAAGGGGAAGGTCGCAAAACCGCTTTGTCCTTATGAAGGACCAAGTAAGGTGACTTGCAGGATAACGCTGCCAACTCAGACACCCGCCTAGCGGATGTAACAGTCGCAAGAGAATGTCCCTGATCTTTTCATATGGTGGCTTCTGCAGGACAGAAAGCACCAGATTCAAATCCCACGGCGCCAGAGGCGACCGTATCCGAGGAGCCACATGACGTACACCCTGTACAAATGTACGGATCAACGAATGTGACGCCAAGGGCCGTTGAAAAAGAACCGCCAGGGCCGAAATCTGACCGTTAAGCGTACTTAATGCCAAGTTCTTGTCCAGTCCTTGCTGTAAAAAAGTCAGTACTCTGGACACTGTATAAGAGCGGGGGTTCCAACCCCCTGTCTCGCACCAGGCAATATAGGCCTTCCAGGTCCTATGATAAATCTTACGTGAAGTACCCTTACGTGCTTCAATCATAGTAGGGATCACGGAGTCTGAGACATCCCTATCCCTCAACACCTGGGACTCAATAGCCAAGCTGTCAAAGCCAGCGAGGGTAAAGCAGGGTGCAAGATGGGCCCCTGAGACAGTACGTCTCCGCGAAGCGGAAGACGCCACAGAACATCTGTCACCATCCGCACCACGTCGGCATACCAAGGACACCGAGGCCAATCCGAAGCTACCAGGATTGTCGGGATTCCCTCCGCTTCTATCCAGCGCAGAACCCGCGGTAGAAGCTTTAGGGGAGGAAAGATGTACAGTAGCCGATACCGACCCCAGGGTGCTACCAGTGTGTCCGAGGCGACCAACGGATCTCTTGTTCTGCACACAATGGTCTGTACCTTGTGATTGAACCTGGAGGCCATGAGGTCCACCTCTGGTGTACCCCACTTGAGGCAAATCTGGCGGAATACTTCTGGATGTAGGGACCACTCCCCCTGATCCAGAGTCCGGCGGCTGAGAAAGTCAGCCTGCCAGTTTTCCACTCCTGGAATGTAGATTGCAGAGAGAGCTGGCATGTGAAGTTCTGCCCACCGAAGGATCAGAGCCGCCTCTGTGGCTGCTGCCGAGCTTCTTGTTCCGCCCTGATGGTTCACATATGCCACAGCCGTGGCATTGTCGGACTGAACGCGGACAGGGAGGCCTCGCAGCCTCGCCGACCAACGGGACAGACGAAGCCTGATCGCTCTCAGTTCCAGTACATTTATCGGAAAGCAAGCTTCCTGAACTGACCAACGACCCTGGGCAGAGAACTGCCCCAGGACCCCTCCCCAGCCCGACAGGCTGGCATCCGTCGTTACTATCGACCAATTGAGGGGGAGAAAACATTTTCCCAATTTTAGGGCTGGAGCCCGAATCCACCAAATCAAGGATCCTCGGGCCTGATGATCCAACCTGATCAGTCTGTCTAGGGATAGGGGAGATTTGTCCTATTGCGACAAAATCGCCTTCTGCAGGAGCAGAGTGTGACTCTGGGCGTAAGGTATCGCTTCAAAAGCCGACACCATGAGCCCCAACACTCGCATATAGAACCGTAAGGAGGACCACTGGCGTGATAACAGGGTTCGCACTGCTGCCTGTAATGTCAGGAGCTTGCTCGGCGGTAAAAACACCCTTGCCTGCACCGTGTCCAGAATCAGACCCAGGTATTCCAGCCGGTAGGATGAAGTCAATGATGACTTCTGCAGGGTGATCAGCCAACCGAATTCTTTTAACGTGGACGCCGTGATTATCACGTTCTCCTCCAGAGCCGCAGCTGACTCTCCTCTCAGGAGTACATCGTCGAGGTACGCCACCACGGCGATACCTCTCTGTCTCAACAGTGCCAGCATTGGGGCCACCAGCTTGGTGAACACTCGGGGAGACGAAGCCAGCCCGAAGGGAAGTGCCACAGACTGGTAATGCAGATCTCCCACTGCGAAGCGTAGAAAACGCTGGTGACTGTGACAAACTGGAACGTGAAGATACGCGTCCCTGATATCCAGGGACGCCATGAGTTCCCCTTGGTGCAGGGCGGCCACGACCGAGTGGATGGACTCCATCCTGAATCTCTTTGTCTTTACAAAGCAGTTTAGTGCCTTCAGGTGCAGAACTGGCCTGACACCGCCCTTCTTGGGCACCACAAAGAGGTTTGAGTGAAACCCGTGAAATCTTTCCACCGCGGGTACCGGTACAATCACCCCCTGTTCGGCAAGCGCACAAACGGCGCCTAGAAGCGCCTCCCGACGCCCCTAAGGGAGTCTCAAGTTTGAAGGGAAGAACCTTTCTGGGGGTAGAGAGATGAACTTTATCCTGTACCCGGAGGACACCACCTCCAGCACCCACCGATCGGTGATGCGGGCAGCCCATCTGTCTGCGAACCCCAGCAACCGGCCCCCCACCCGTGAGTCGGGCGGGGGCAACCCATCATGCAGAGTTTGACTTATCATTCATTTTTTCGGACTTATGTTGCCAGGGCCTTTTACTGGACCCAGCAGAAGCCTTACCGGACTTGAAGCCCTTACCCGCTGAGCCGGGTGCACGAAAAAAACTTCTTCTGACCTGAAGAAACAGGGCCCTGCCTATGGCGAAAATCCCACCATTTTGGCTCCGGAAGGAAAGTACTCTTCACTCCCGTGAAATCCTTAATGACTTCATCCAACTGTGAGCCAAACAGACGCCCTACCTGAAAGGGAAGATCTGTAAGAGGTTTCTTCGAAGCCTGGTCCCCCGACCAAGAGCGGAGCCACAGCACACGCCTGATAACAATTGCAAAAACAGACATTTTTGACAGTATGGGAAGCAGGTCCAAGGCCGCATAGCATATGTAGCGGAGACCTTCTTCCAAGTGTTGTGCACGTTGCACCTCAGCCTGTGCATACTCACAAGTTAAACCAGTGTGTAGTGCGGCAGCGTGCTCGTGAAGAGATTGCGCCGCCATAGCAGCCGGCAGAGCTGGCTGCATGGCTGACCCAGCCAACAAGAACAGTGCCTTAGACACTGCTTCCATGCGGCAATCAGCCGCCTCTTTAAAAGACGGAGACCCCTCCAAGGGAATGGTCGTTGCCTTATTCAGACGGGCCACCGGTGGGTCCACTGCTGGGGAAGCCCATCTCTTAGTAAAGCTATCCTCAAAGGGGTAGCGAACAGCAAAGCTTTTGGGTAAGGCAAAGTAAATTTGCGGCCGTAGCAATTCCTTGAACACCACCTGTTCAAACACCTGATCATAAGGGTAGGCCCTAGGGGACTTAAGCGATCCACAAATATATGTGGACTCAAGCGACTCCCCTGCTTGGTCAAGTCGCATGGAGTCACGGATCAGTGATCAAAGCGGCCACTATCGCTTTGTCGCGCGAAAATGGAGCCTTCTGACCACCTTCGCCGTCTGAGGGTATCAGTTCACCCTCTGACAGGACCACGGGGTTCCCGTGACCACCGAGGCGCTCTCTGGTTCCGAATCCTCCCCCGAAGAATGACGGGGGGGGGGGGAGGCGTTTTTTGGGCCCCCCGGAATCGGGTCCCCTGCCCGGGGAAAGAACTCCCCAAATACCGCCCTCAGCTGTTCGAAGGACACCAAGGTTCCCAGGGTGGATTGTTGCTCCGCAGGTACCCCTGCCATAGCACTGCCGGCCTCTGACATCTCAGACTCCCGGCACCCCCACTGTGTGACCACCTCTACCCCACCAATCAGCCGGGGGGGGCAACGGGAGATGACCACCCCAGATGCGTCCCCACTAATAGGCCCCCACCGGCCGGCTACCTTAGAAGCTGCCCAGGTGCCCACTCTCCACGCCCTAAGACGGAAGAGGG
The DNA here is from genome assembly GCA_018402905.1 of Glandirana rugosa. NCBI lineage: Eukaryota > Metazoa > Chordata > Amphibia > Anura > Ranidae > Glandirana > Glandirana rugosa. The sequence goes on from BLSH010108701.1 coordinate 2,444,561, forward strand.
TCTACTCACCGATCCAACGGGCGCAGCGGGTAGCCACCCGGAGTAGACTTACCTCCCCACGGAGAGGCATCCTGCTGGCCAGGTCCCTGGAAAGGAAAAAAACAAGTCACTTGGCTCTAGTGGGATTAGCCACTGGCCGCCCGCACGGAACAGGCGCTATGCGGCGTGCCCCCGCTAAGGGTAGCTCACATAGACGTTGGCCGTACTGGGGAAAGTTTTTGGATTCTAGATATCCTCTATACCGCCAGCCGGCTTCTTGATAGCAGTCTTCATCAGAAAAACCTTCAGGAGACCGCAGATCCCATAGGGAACCAACCTACTCCTTGCACTAGGCAATAAAAACTGATGTGCTATGCAGAGCAGGGTAATTATATGCTAAGGTGAGGACGGCCCCCTGGGAGGGGCCAACCTATGCTTTTGTTTTATTTTTGCCTAGTTTACTCCTAGTGATATGATCATAACCCCATGTGTCATAAGAAGAGCTGCGTCTGTCAGTGAACGTAAGAGTAACTAGCTTTGGATAGATTTTTTACAGTCACCCCCGACACCATGCGGGTGATATTCTCCAACGTATTTTATTGTATGATAAAAGGGTTAACAGTACCTTCATTTGTGTTACTGCAGTCCAGCTGGGTCCTCATTCTTGCTGCACTTTGTGCAATTCCAGTGTTTAGCAAGTATGATGGTAATGCCTGTCCTCTGTACCAATATCCACCCTCTCATACAAATATGATTGTTGTTGGAGAACTATTGAGCTAAGTATAGGTCTAAAACAGCAGCAAACACCACAAACAAACAAATCGTGCAAATATAGTGGGGGTTAAAGTGTAGAGCTTATTTTGGCTTAAATTAATATACCACAACCCAGAATAGTGGGTGAGGTATAAAAAATTGTGCGCATCAACCAAGTGTATATAAGACACAAGTATACCTCCAAAACAAAAATAGAAGATATAAAGATGTACTTCCAGGGAGAAGGAGTGGACCTTGAGATTCAATGTCCCTCTCAGCTGGGGTACATCTAAAAAATGACTATTGTATGAATAACAGATTAATAAAGTGCATAATCCAATTATTTCAAGTGAAAATTAAAATGGTGATAAAGAATATATATAAAGTTCATAAAAATCCTCAAGATGACATGGAGAATCCTTAGGTGTAGCTTCTATGAATCTCCAAGATAAATATAGGAAACCGCCAACAGAAAAAATGAAGGCTTACCAGACTGCCAACAAAGGTGTGCCTCGGATGGGTCAATCATAAGGACCTCTCCAGGAAGCACTGGACACGGCTTTATTCTTATGTTTGTACCACAGAATGAGTACACATATTCCTGGTATAACCTTTTCCAGAGAAAGACAAAGTGGTGGTCTCCGCTATCCTTTCTCTCCAGGCACTCTCGCACAAAATCCAAAAAGAGTAGAGAACCTACATAAAAATATGCCCAGTCTCCTTTAACAGAAGCAGGCTACCATAACAGCTGGACAGTTAGGTTTGGGCTGTTGATTGCCATTGCCACAATGGAATAAAAACACTTTATTATCTGATCCCCAAGAGTGCCGGCTCATCTTTTGCTTTGATTTTGCTAACCTATCGGAATGTAAGGAGGACATTCGTGAAGCCTGAGCACCTGGGGGAGATGCAGCAGCTGATTGCCTAAATCCAAGCTCCACTGATCAGAGCGGTGTCTCTTGTGTGTTTGGGATAAGTATACTTACCAATTGCCACTTTTGGCGATGCTCTGCGATGCTTGTACCAAAAACACACCACCACTAAGCAGCCAGCTTTTCCCATTAATATACTAGTAACTTGCAATCATAGTACCCTCTTTATATCAAGATTAGAATGCTAGTGTTTGATGACTCATTATTACCTTGCTAAGGTCTTTGGCAGTCACTCCATCATCGTCACGGCAGGGTAGCTTGTGCACAAATGCAAGCATTTGATACTTGGCACGGATGAACTCAGACTTCATAGGGCTGCAAGAAAAAAAGACCCTTGGTCAAGGAACGTCTTGCGTCAATTTTTTTTAATCTATTTCAACTATGCAATATTTCCAATCTCCTTTGTCTTAAATTCTACATAACCAACAACATAAAATATTGTGGATGCAGAATAAAGAATAAATACACCTTCGGGATTAAAAAAAAAAAAAATTAAAACCCGCTGTTTTTGTTGCTCTTCACACCTGGCTGAACCAAATCAGTATATTCAGTTCTGCAAAAATCATTTCTATAGCTTAGAACTTCCCTAGTGATTGGCACGGAAGGAGAGAGCCATTCTCCCTGCAGTTGCATTGTAACAAATAGGAATGCATCCTCAGCATTCTTTTACATATACCTGCTCCCTGCTCAAAATCTATGGACAGTCCAAAGCTCTGGAGACTTGTTCCTAAAAACACTGGCTATTTTAATGTTAATATTGTTTAAAGTGATTGCAAAGAAAACTTTTGTTATATTTAAAACAACAAGCATGTCATACTTACCTGCTCTGTGCAAAGGTTTTACAAAGAGCAGCCCCAATCCTCCTCTTTTGGGGTCCCCTGCTAGTGCTCCAGGCTCCTGCCCCTATAGCAAGCTGCTTGCTATGGGGGCACTTGTGCAGGCTCGATACTGAGACGGACTGTGTGTGTCTATTGACGCACACACAGCCCATACTCCCTCTTCACAGGATGAGATTGACAGCAACAGGAGACAATGGGCCTCTATGTTCAATTATGAGTGAGAGAACAGAGAGCAGCTGCTGCTCTCAAGGAACAGTGTTGGATTGAGATTAGAATGCATTAAGGTAAAAAAAAAACCTACTGCCTTTAGAACCACTTTAAATGAGATGATGAAAAAAACACCCCAAAAAATGAATTTTAACATGTTATTCACAGTGGCAATATATTAAGTGCAACAAGACAACCTATAATCTAAAAACATGCACATCCAAACGTGCAGTGGTATGCAAAAGTTTAGGAACCCCTGACAATTTTCATGATTGTCATTTATAAATATTTGGGTGTTTGGATCAGCAATTTAATTTTGATCTATCAAATAACTGAAGGACACAGTAATATTTCAATAGTGAAATGAGGTTTATTGGATTAACAGAAAATGTGCAATATGCAATTTCATGATGGAATTCTCCCAGCTATTACACTATGTCACAAGGTGAGCAATTAATAAATGGTGAAAGGGCAGCGATAAGCTGTGTTAACACTAGTTAGTGAGGTGTTTAATAAACAGTGATTAGTCGTGTAGGAACTCAAAAACAGCAAATGTCTCATTCCTCTGCTTAATCAAATTCTCGGTGATAAGTTCAAAGACAGTTTTAGGAATGTACCTGTTTAATAAATGGTGAAAGGCACAAAAATGTCTTATCACCATGCTAGGCAAGAGGAAAAGCCTCCTAGAATTATCACTAAGTCAGACTTTGCGGTAAAGGGCCTTTATCAGGGAGTTACCATTGTACACATTATCAGGCATAACTGCAAGACTGAATATGCTGTAAAGCATACAACTGGGTGTTAGGCGGCATGTAGCTCCTCATTTTCTCCGTCCATGTCCCTCAGAGGGAATTCATTATTATTAGGATTGTTTTTTGGTGCACAGATGCATCAGGATAACCATACAACACATTCAACGGCAATTGTTTCTGTTGCTTGCAAAGGCGACACTTCATTCACTTAGAACCCTATACATATAATGCACTGGTGTGCATTGCGCACCTGCTTTGCAATGCATTTAAGGCCTCATACACACGGGCATTTAACGCCGTGTTTTTGAGCCGTTTTTACAGCTTAAGAATGCCTCTCCATGTTATTCAATGGCCTCATACACACACTGACGTTTTTGAGCTGTAAGTGGCGTCAGCGTTCTTAAGCTGTAAAGCAAACGCAGAACCAGCGCGTTAGGAGGCTGCAGCGCTAGAGCGGTTTCGACGCGGAGCTGGCAAAATGCTCAAAAACGCAGCTTAACTTTGTATACACAGCGTTAAGCGTCGTCAGGCGTGCCTCTATTCAAAATCAACGGTTCCCTTTGGGAGCCCATTCATTTGAATAGCAGTCACACCAGAAGTCGGATCATGATGATCCAACTTGCGGTGCGACTTGTGTGCTGAGGATCTTGAAGGGGAACCCCACATAAAATGAAAAAAAAAAAAAAATTGCGTAGGGTCCCCCCCCCCCACCAAGCGGTACCAAACCCTTTGGTCTGGTATGGATTTTAAGGGGAACCCCCACGCCAAAAAAACGGCGTAGGGTCCCCCCCCCCCCATCAAAATCCATGCCAGACCCTTATCCAAGCACACAGCCTGGCAGGCCAGGAAAGGGGGTGGGGACAAGCAGACCATACCAAGCCACATGCCTCAACATGGGGGGGGGGGATGCTTTGGGGCAGGGCCCCCACCCCATAGCACCTTGTCCCCATGTTGATGAGTACAAGGGCCTCTTCCCAACAACCCTGGCTGTTGGTTGTCAGGGTCTGTGGGCAGGGGCTTATCGGAATCTGGGAGCCCCCTTGTTAAATCCCGGCCCCCCACCCTATGTGAATGAGTATGGGATATCGTACCCCTACCCATTCACCTAAAAAAAAAAAAAAAAAAAAAAAAAAAACCCACTACACAGCTTTTTAAAATAGTTTATTAAATCAGCTCCAGCACCTTCTCCCCTCTCCAGCGTTCTCTGTCTTCTGCTCTTTTGCAGGGCCTTCTTTCTTCTGAGGGGGCCTCTATCTTCTGTTCGTTCGCCCGTCTTCTCCCTCTTCTCTTCTTCCCATGTTGACTCGCCGCTCTCTCCCACTCGAATGCTGGGTCCGTGCTGCGCAATGGCTTATATTGGCATGGGGCGGGCCACCCGCTGGCATCATCTGGAAGCCCTGCCCCCTTATGACATCACAGGGCCGGGCTGTGGCGTCATAAGGGGGTGTGGCATTCGAGTGGGAGAGAGCAACGAGTCAACATGGGAAGAAGAGAAGAAGGAGAAGACAGCGATAGAAGATAGAAGCCCCCTCAGAAGAAAGAAGGCCCCACAAAAGAGCAGAAGAAAGAAGATGCTGGAGCTGATTTAATAAACTATTTTAAAAAGCTGTATAGTGTGTTTTTTTTTTTACACTTTTTTTTTTTTTTAGGTGATTGGGTAGGGGTACCCCATACTCATTCACATAGGATGGGGAGCCAGGATCTGGGGGCTGGGGGATAAGTCCCCCCGCCCGCAGACCCAGACAACCAAGGGCCAGGGGTTGTCGGGAAGAGGCCCTCATCCTCATCAATATGGAGACAAGGTGCTTTGGGGTGGTACCTACTGTTGAGGGCATGTGACTTGGTTTGGTCCAGGAGGAAGGGCGCTCGCTTGTCCCCACCCCCTTTCCTGGCCTGCCAAGCTACATCCTCAGATAAGGGTCTGGTATGGATTTGGGGGGGGGGGACACTACACCATTTGTTTCAGCGTGGGGGTTCCCCTTAAAAGCCATACCAGATCGAAGGGTCTGGTACCTCTTGAGCCGGCCGGCGGACCACTTCACATGTTCCTATCACCAGGAAGGGACCCCATCTTGTCACCCCCTCCCCCTTTTTTTTCCTCGCATTCACACACCTCAGGTCATTTGTTACATACAACACTGATTGGTTCTGTTTGTTTTGTCTGCTTTTTTGTTTGTTTTTGTTCCATTTGCACACCACTGAATCACTCCTATAGGAATGCTCACACTCAATAGTCCTCCAAGGGAACACACAGGTCATTCACTCAGCACATATTCTATTCACACACATATTTACTTACACACATATACATATTCAGTCATGTTTTCATCCATTCACACCATTGATTTTCTTCACAAAATTCCATGGTTTTTGACCCACACACACACCACCCATGGGAGCTGTGTTGTGGGTGGCCCGGCCTGCCTATGGTTGTTTCCTTCTGGCACTTGGGGGAACCTCTCGCCTCAGCCCCGGGTTGGACATCTGTCCGGGATTTCGTTGGCTCCCATTCCTAGGCTAGTCATAGTGTGGCAGCAGTTTCATAAGTAACAGAGAGGTTATCGTTTTTTAGATTTCTTTTTTCCCTGAGTAGACACTATATAACTAATGGATAATCCTTGATTAATTTTTTCTAGTATAATTCTATATTAAACTCCTGATGAGTGGCTGAAATGCCTCGAAACACGTTGAGTTCCAAATTAAGGGCTCCTAGACAAGAAGTCACAAACTAAGGGTGCCAAGACAAGTATAGTTTGAATCAACATCAACATTTTTATTGACTATTTCTTTGTATTTAGGTTGTACAAATAACCTATGAAATGGTTTTGTCAATCGTGTTTATATGTTGATCTGTGTATGTACATAATATGCATTTTATCCATCATGTTTTTTGATTACTGTACCATACATCTTATATACCACTTTCATAAAATACATTTTCTGAATATTAATAAATCTGTAAATGATATTATATATGTTTCTTGAGACTACGTTATGTGTGATGAAGTCATGGTAACTCTATATTAGGAATATGTTTTTTTTATATGCAGCTCTCACATCATCATTTGCATAGGCAGACCTCATCTAAAGCCCCAATACTTTTTCTTTTTGTATCTACATTGAAAGGGGTGGAGGCCTGCCATTGCTGGGCGTGCCAGGTCACACGTTTTTTGCTTACTACCTCTTGGGGGGGAATCCTACGCAAATTTTTTTCTTCAATTTTTGCGGGGGTTCCCCTTCAAGATCCTCAGCATACAAGTCGCACCGCAAGTCGGATCATCCCATTGATTCTATTCAAATCAATGGGATCCCATAGGGAACCATTGATTTTGAATAGAGCAGAGAAACGCTGCTGAAAGCTAGCGCTGAAAAACGCGTATTGACGCCAATGCAAAACACTAATAAAATTGTGTTTTTAACGCCGCTTTTTTTTCCTGGCGTGGGTACCGACGTTACAGCTCATTTCTTTTAAACTCCCGTGTGTATGAGGCCTAACAGTAAAGAAAAACTAGCAGAACATGCCCATATTGTACACAGTATATCCTGTACAAACTCAGGCCTCATGTACACTGCTGCTGGTAAACGGAAGTTTGGGAGCAATTGGGCATTTTTTTCAGCTGCCCCTGAACTCTCCTCTATGTTATCTTATCAGTACATTTACACAGGGTCGTTTATAGTCATTTCTAGGCAGTTGAGTTTAGAAGGAAATGCGGTCAGGACAGATGTTAGGTGTTTGAAACGCCAAATGCCTATAACAGCTTGTAAACGCTGCTAAATGCGGTAACTCACATTTAGCAGCGTTTCCAGGCTTTTTTCATTTAAAAAAAAATGCTTCTAGACGCAAACGCGGCTAAACTGACATTTTTAAACATTGGTTACTATCTATCAAGGTAAATCGTTCAGGAGAGGTTTTAAAACATCATGTGTACATGAAGCACTATGCTACAAGCACTGCAGAAACACATAACATATACTAATAGGAGTTTCTATACAGAGTCAAAATTAAAATGATACTAAAGTCTCATTTTTTTGTTTAAACATAAGCATGTCAGTCACCTGCTCTGTGAAGTGGTTTTGCACAGAACAGCCTGCATCCTCCTCTTCTCGGGTCCTTCTCCAGCGCTCCTGACCCCTCCCTTCTGCTGAGTGCCCCCACAGCAAGCAGCTTGCTATGGGGGCACCCGAGCCGAGGCTGTGTGTGTCCATTTAAAAGGGCCCTGCCCTTTCCTCCTCATTGGCTCACTGATTGACAGCAGTGGGAGCCAATTGTACCCCGCTGCTGTCTTAGCCAGTGAGAAGGGAGAGTCACGGGCAGCCGAGACTCTCGTGCAACATCGCTGGATTGAGATGGGGCTCAGGAAAGTATTAGGAGGGGCTGGGGAAGCTGTTGCACACAGAAGGTTTTTTAGCTCAATGCATAGAATGCATTACGATAAAAAAAAAACCTTCTGACTTTAGAACCACTATAAGTGTCTGGACAGAATTGAAGAAAATACAGACACCTATTCATCACTGATTTAAGTTAGGAAAAATATAAAATACGCACTGCAGCTTGTCTTGTGGGTTGGCTTTACGGCGACCGCTTTGAACCTGTGCTGGGTCTAGAAGAGAATGCTCCCAGATAGAGTTTGCTCCATTACTGGCCAATGTGTGCACCATCTGTAGAAGGTAAAAAAGCCATAATAAGAAATAAGAAAGAACAGCTTGTAAGGATTCTGCAAACTATTATATCATAAAAGGGGCTTTAAGGACCAGCAATACAAGCATATTTAAAGTGGTAGTAAACCCTCCCATCATTTTCAGCCAAGAAAGCGGCCATCTTGTCCTCTGTTTAATCTACAACTGCCACGTTGTTGCACATGTGATCAGCTTGACACCAGCCATTGGATGGTTTGACAGTTTGGTTCAGAGCACAACCAAATGGGAGTCTTACATTTCCGGCATGTGCTGGAAATGTAACTGGTTTTTAAACTGTTAAATGGATGGGTTTACTACCACTTTAACTTTGCTAGCAGCATTGGGCAACAACCGTAATGATATTTAAAGCATAAATCCCCAAAACTGATATATTTGTAGATAGAATGGGGAGAGATATGTTTTAGTATACAGTATTACTTACCAACTTCTATTCCACATTTACAAGTTTCACCACATTTATACACAGACCAAGCTGTCCACTAAAAGGGTCAATGGTAGACCACTGGACTCGCTCAGGCGTTATAAAGGGGTATAAAGCAGAAAAAGGACCAGATACACTTTATAAACTTTGTCATAATCAAGAAGCATACAATAACATGTCATTGGTGGGATCTCTCTAGGTAACCACCAACACCCTTCAGGCCCCATTCACACGTGAGCGTTTTGTAGCTTGAAGCCTGAAGCTACAAAAACGCTGGAGGGGAAAAAAAAAAAACAATGATTCTCTATAGAGATGGTTGACATCTCCACTCCAAAACGCCTGAAGCCAAACGCCAGAAGCTCAAAAAAGTTCTGGAGGCATTTTTGTAGCTTGATTTGGGCGTTTTTCTACTTTTTACATTGGTGACCTTTTGGCCTGCGCAAAATCGTGGTAAAAAACGTGTGTCTTTCTGCCTAAAAACGCTATGCCCAGGTGTGAATCCAGCCTTAGGTAGATTTCTGACCCCAAAACAATATTGGCCTTTCTTAGTGTGGTGCTCACACAAAATGGTGATATGGCCTGATTTTACAAGCTTTGTTTGAAATCAGGAAAATCATTTGCTACATGTGTTTGTCGCCCAAGAAGAAGCTCCTGCTCCTTTTTGTGCAACAAGCTTCACAAGGTTTTTAAAGGAGCGTTTCGCAGCTATTTCCCCGCAATCCTGTTGTGTGAATCGCGGCAGAATCACATTGCATTTGGGGTGCCATTAAAGGACACAGGCACTAAAACTCGGGATTGCCACGTCATTTGGGATCATAGGCAGAATCGCAGCGATTCTGCCCATGATCACAAAGGGGTTGAATTACTAAAGGCAAATCCACTCTGTACTACAAGTGCACTGCAAATGCACTTGGAAGTGCAGTCACTGTAGATCTAAGGGGAATATCTGAATTGAGGGGAATCTCTGCTGATTTTATAATCCAATCATGTGCAAGCCAAAATGCTGTTTTTTTATTTTGCTTGCATGTCCCCCTCAGATCTGCAGTGACTGCACTTCCAAGTGTATTTGCAGTGCACTTCCAAGTGCACTTGCAGCGCAGAGTAGATTTGTCTTTAGAAAATCCCCCCCTTATGTCAATGGTGCCTGAGAGATGAGATGATGCAGTAAAAGCAAAAAGAGGAAAGGAGACCAGAGAAAAGAAAAGTTGGGCTTCGTCACATGGCCGTACTAAAGTTTACACCCATGTAAGGGGCGTATTTGCACATATAGGGATGCACAGGTGTTCCATAAGCACCCATACACCTTATATTGGGAGCAGCGGCTGAGTCAGTGCAGCCACTGTGTCCCAATTGATATAGATAATACTGCCAGCACAGGGATGCGCGGACCCTGTGCATCCCACCGTGGGCAAACGCAGCCCTCCCATGGGTGTACACTGTAGTATGCCCCTGTGAATGAGGCCTTAGAAGAGAAAAAAACAAGGGGGAGCATTCATCTGACTTATCAAGGATTAGCCCCATATTTTCACAAAAAGGAACAAACACTCAGCTTTTATGAGACAACTGTCATGTCTAATTCTTTATACACAATTAAAAAAAAAAAAAAAAATGACGCTCTGTACAAAATATCATCTACACAACATAAATTAGCAACAAAACTGGGGTATGAGCACAGATGTACTTCCATATGGCACACAAGACTATGGGAGCATGTGATTGCAAAGGCATAAAACTGAGCAGTTTTGAAAATGTGCTCTTGTAATGATAAAAAGAATTGCACATATAAAATATAAACAAGCAGGGACACAACTAATTTTATGCCTGACTAAATATCCTTTTAATCTGTTTTGGACCCGATTTCATGGGCCATCTATTTTTTCAGTGAACTGTTATCTGCTAAATTTAAAAACAGCCAGATTATGACTGACTATTGTTTCCCATGTGCCCTAGTGGTGACTGGTCACTGCATATGTCAACCTGTCCTGTCAAATGCTCTAACGTGTAACAATATTTCAGCTGTTTTTACAGATGTTTTACATAGCCACCATCAATAATACAGACAGCACAGAAGGAAGCGCAACCTTTCCCTTCTGCAAAGATTCAGCAGTTTGTACCCTAGCACTGCTGCTGATCTAAGCGTTCAGATTCTACAGAGTAAGTTTGGACCAAGGACCAGAAAGGACCACCAGGGAGGCTTGTGTCCCAACACTCCGTATCTATATTATATTATCAATACTGCATTAAGCAGTTCAAAGTTAAATCGTTGGTAAGGCTGAATAAAGGCACTAGTCTATCCAGTTCAAACTGTGTGGGTGTGTGTTGATAATCATTTCCCATATCCCTGTATGCTGTGTTCATGAAGATGCATGTCCAGGAGTTTTTTCAAATGATCAATACTTGCTGCTGCGATTGTGGAAGAGAGTTCCACATTCTTACCTCTCTGACAGTGGAAAACCCCTACACAGCTCAAAGTGGAGTTCCACCATGTAACCTAAAAAAAACCTACTGTGTACCAGGCTTAAGAGAGAGGGGCAGGCGCATTTCATTTATGCTGCCCCTTAGCTAAATTTTTTGTATAGTAAAGTATATGTCAGAGTAATATAAAAAAGAAAATCTGTAGTACATCTCTGCAATACATGCACCTTTACCCATGTTTTGCCCCTTTAAAGACCCTGCAAGTAAAGAAAAATACAGGTAGATTTGACAGAAATGAATCCCACTCCTAAGACCCATCATGTTATCCTATGTGTCCATGCACACATAGGCTGTTATCAACTGTTTTGGCCAGGGGCATTTTTGGGCCTGTAAAAAAAAAAAACCCAAACTAGTGGGTTCTGAGGGGAGTTTTTCAGCTGCAAAACAGCTCTAACTCTGAAAAAAGCTATAAACAGCTTAAAAACGCCAAAAAACCTGGCTATTTGGTGCTTATCAATGTTTTTGAGCCATGAGCTTTTATGGGAGTATAGCTTTGCTAAAAAAAAAAAAAAAAGCTAAAAAAAAAAAAAACGCAAAAAAATGCTGAAAAACCACCGCTTCCACCACTAACTTAATTGGCTTTTTTTATAGGCATAATACTGTAGTCCCAAGATATGAACTAGGAGGGTGTATTAAAGGAGTTGTAAAGGCAGAATGTATTTTTATCTGAATAAATAACAGATAAAAAACATTTTGTGTGCAGCAGCACCCCACCCCCCCCCACCAGCACCCCCTAATTACTTACCTGAGCCCCATCCCTTTCCAGCGATGTCCACTAATGTCTAAGCCATCTGGGACATTCCTCCTGATTGGCTGAGGGGGCATGGCAGGGCCTGGGCTCAGTGTCTGAATGGATACACTGGGCTCTGACTTGGTTCGGGTGCCCCCTTAGGAAGCTGCTGGCTGTGGGGGCAATCACAAGAGGGAGGGGCCAGGAGCAGCAAAGAGGGACCCAAGAAGAGGAGGATCCAGACTGCTCCGTGTAAAACCAACTGCACAGAGGAGGCAAGTATGTTTGTTATTTAAAAAATAAATAAATAAAGACTTTACAATCACTTTAAGCCCCTTTCACATGATCGTTCTGTTCAGGCCCGCCTGTCAGTTTTTCATGCAGAACCTGGTCCATTTTCCCCTATGGACTGGCAGGTCTAAATGGACATTTGTCTGTTTACACCTACCTACCTCCGATCAGTTGGAAAAAAAAAAGGGGGGGGGGGTCTGTCGTCCTCCGTCTAGGCGGATCACAGGGAAGTCCAGGACAAACGGACAGGAGAGTTGCACCCAGCTGCCCACAGAGCAGAGCGGGTTCTGTCTAGGTCAGAAACTGAGCAGACATGGATGTGTCATCTATCTGCTCTGCTCAGATCAGCAGGGGATCAGCGGACTCTCCTTGAGATAACAGCAAGTGAGCAAAGGACACAAGATAGCGCCAATTTTTTGACAAGGTCAACTAGTATTTTTTGCATTTATTGAACAGACATGCACAAACACAATCACATTTTTAACATAGGAGAAGGGGGCAAATAAGAGAAGTTCAATGCTAGCTTTACATATATATTAAGGCTGGTTTATGTGAAAGATTTAAAATTGAGCTCCATGCTATTTAAAAATATTCACAATTGCTTCCCTTCGGAATAGCAAAAATTAGCAATTTTTTACCTCTATAACTATTTTAGCTGAAAGTGACATTTGTTTTCTCTAGTAAAGTGCAAGTATGCCGAGGGGCTTGGAGGAGGAACCACTGATACGCCAATGTTATATTTGCTCGCTTTTATACTGAGGGCACAGGAGAGGCATTTTTCAGGTGCTAATTTTAACACCAAAGCGCCTGAAAAAACGCCCCCCATGTGAAAGGGGTGAGCAAAAGAAATGTAACAGTTTCTTCTATCTATATTTAGACTCTAAATGCAGATTGAAGAAACTGTTACATTTCTTTTGTTCAGCCTGCAGACTGAATTATATACATTTAACAGCATATGGCCAGCTTTAGGCTTTGTACTGCCCCTCAGGCTGACTGCTCATAGCATGGTTCAATATTTACAATGGAGTAATATACTAAGCTACATTGTTTTATCTATGAACTTTCCATTCAGCTCTCACTAAGGCTAGGTTTACATTTGTAATCCACATCAGTGGTTCTCACTGCGGGTCCCCACTTGTTCCTGCAGCCACAACCACCTGCACAGAAAAATGGACAGGATAAGTGCGGGTGCAATTAGTCCTAATAGTATGTTGCATGCACTGGAAAGCGTACCCACTTGCAGTTCCCATGCGGACTGCGATTCCAGAAATGGTTTCAGGAGGAACGGCAGACCATTCAAATGAATGGGCTGTGGTGCCCGCGCAGAACGCAGAGCCGCATTAATGTGAATCTAGCCTAAATCAGACGGATGTACCATTGGAATGTTAATATTTGCACCCTAAAATTAATATTTCAGTGATTTGGTGTACAGTTTGTATTCATCGGACACAATAACATGCCCATGTATTAATCATGCTAAGCACCATTTGTACCAAAAGTGGCAAAATAGCATAATGGTATTTATTAATAAATGAGAAGTATTTTCAAAGCTTTTTTGTCATATCTCTTCTTGTGGGTCACAGGAGGGCATGAATTGGTTGACACAGGGCTAAAGACTGCTGTCGGCTGATGTCACGAGGCTGCTCCAGGCTCTGGAAAGGATCCTGACCATTTTGTCAGGATCCACTCTGATGCCCTAAGAGCCTGAGCCAGCTGCTCCCACCCCTTTTCCAGCCCGGCGTTCCAGTGAGCACTGGAGGGGCAGAGCAGAGAACAGTGAGCGAAAGTAACCTCTTGCTGCTCAGAGCAGACTGAGAACTTAGCAATCATCAGTCAGTTTTTGGGCTTAGAGCCGGTGGGGGAAAGCTGCATCATGGAGCCGAGTATGTATGCTAGTTTTCTTTATAACCCCAAACTTCTCCTTTAAACACTGATCTCTATGATGAAACACATTTTACAGTGGCCCCATGACTGCTACTTAAAAAAGGTGAAGTTACAATTTTTTGTTTCTGTGTAAACACCGTTTCTTCTTTGCATATCATAGTTAAAGCGAAGTTCCAGCCTATTAAAAGTCAGCAGCTACAAAAAGTGTAGCTGCTGACTTTTAGGCCTCATACACAAGGGCGTATGTAAAAAAAATAAGCAAAACATCGGGCCTGACGTCAGGGAAAAAATCATTTTTTTTTGGCGTTTTGCATCAGCGTTAATGCGCAGTAGTGAGCGTCAGTGTCAATAGGCGTTTTTTTTTAAACCCATTCCTCTGCTATATTTTAACCTAAAACCGTTGGCGGCGTCGGCGTCCAAAATGTTGCAGCCTTGGAACGCGCTGGCTGTGGGTTCTACTTTCAGCTCACTAATGCCGATGCCCTCTACAGCTCAAAAACTGAGTTTTTATGGGGCCATTGACTAACATATGGAGCTGCAAAAATCGCCAAAAAACGTGGCTGTAAGAAACATCCGTGTGTATGAGGCCTTAATGATTGGACACTTGCCTGTCCCAGGCTCCAGCGATGCAGCCGCCTGCAACGTCGCTCTTCTCCCCCTCCTCCACATGGCACGACATCACAAGTGTGGGCGCCTGGCTTTGTCTTCAAAGCCGGGCGCACACTGCGCTGTGAATGGCTGGAGTATCTTCTGGGGCTTGTGACGTGTCCCAGAAGATCGCCGGGTGGGAGGTGAACTTCCTTCTGGCTCCGTGGTGCCAGGAGAGGAAGTGGACCCGGAACCCTGTGAAAACAGGATCCCTGGTTCTCTCCCCAAAAAATGACATGCCAATTGTGGCATGTCAGGGGGTCACCTTCCCTTAAGTTGTAAGTTCCACTTTTGGGTAGAACTCCACTTTAAGATGTTCTTAACCTGCTAAAAAAAGGATCCAATCTATTTTAACCAGACCTTTCACTCTGTTGTATTACATTGGCATAATACAGTGGAGGAAGGGGGGCACAGACACACATATGTCAGGTACAGCTCAGCAAATTAGCTGCTCTTGTATGGCAAGAAAAGGACAGAAAAAAAGTGGAAAGAGCCAAATGACTAAATGCATAGTTAAAATAGCTGAAATACCTATGTGAATAGTGTACCTGCCAAAATATTTGTGACTCTGTTTAACCAAACTTGTTTTTGTTTTTTCCTGAATCACATACCGCATATTACTGCAAATTGGCAGCTTTGTGTCATTTGCCTGGTCAATGGACTATGAAAGAACACCACAAGTACTGAGCTCCTGTATGTGCACCTTTTCCTTAAGGGCCCATTTACACCATATGCAGTCAAATGCATTTCTAAATGCCGTATGAAAGCATGTGCAAGAAAATATATATTTCAATGTGCCTATGTTACACCATTGCAGTTCTTTCATGTGCATTTATAAAAAGTACAGCACGCTGCAGTGTTTCGAACCAGAATACACATGAAGGCATTGCAAATCCATTATAATGCAACTCCATCAAAAATAATTAAATACATTTAAAATAAGACAAAAATAAAAATTACTGCAAAAGCACCACAAAATATTACAAATACATGAAACCACACTGAATACATAGAATTTGGTGTAGACCAGCCCTACAACTGCCTAAACACCTCCCTCTCATGCTCCTAGCATTTGAAAAAAACAGCACCATATCCAGCACTATTAGCAAATATATTAAAGATTTTTAATTTATACACAACTGAACAAATTTTAAATTTAAATTCTGCTTTAACCAGAAATAGTCTACCGAATCATCCATGTGGGATCCACTTTCTCAACTATTATTTGACTGGGAACAGAGATTTATTTTGACAGCAATGCAACCTGCTTTGGCAGGTTGGGGGGGACACAATAGAGAAGCAGGAGAGATCGCTGTACTAACATCAGATTGTTAGTACAGAGGCTCGACCTAAGCTGTCAGTTTTTTAGTTCAGCCCTTTGGGTTTAACTAAAAAAACTAGCAGTGTGTGAGAATCTTTAAGCCTAGTGCACACGGACTGCATGTCGGACAGCATCAGGCGTTTCAATAGAAGCCGGCCGACATTCGGCCCTATGTACAGCAGCCGGTCCAACAGAAGCCGGCTATTCGGTTGGCTTTTGGCTCTTGTTCAGTGACCAGAGTGTTCCGGCAGGGGGCTGTCCCCATCAGAACACAATAGCACAGCAGGGGAGATTGCTGTACTAACAGCGGATTGTTAGTACAGTGGCTCCAACCTGAGCTGTCTTTTTTTTTTTGTTCAACCCGCTGGGTTGAATAAAGAAAGCTAATAGTGTGTACCAGGTTTTACCAAGACAAGATGGTATAACAGGAAACTCTAATGCTTAGTTGCCAATACGTGACCTAAAACAGAAGTAAACCCATCGATTTAACAGTATCAAAAACGGTTACATCCTCGGCATGTTCCGGAAATGTAACGGTCACATTGGTTGTTCTCTGAACCAAATTGTCAAACTATCCAATGGCTGGTGTCATAACTGATCACGTGTAGCATCATGGCAGTTGGAGATTAAACAGAGGCCAATATGGCAGCTTCCTTGGCTGAAATCAATAGGAGGGTTTACTTCTACTTTAAATCTTGGCCAGTTCCCGCTGAATCAGACCAAATTTAAGCCATGTAAGGCCCTGTCAGTACCACCAAGCAGAATAAAGATGAAAATTGAAGGGGCCAGGTAGAAAACTCTCAGTGACTGTGTCCAATCATAGGCAGTCACTGTTTGGGTATTCAGGCAGCCCCTGCCAGCTATTGTAAGTCTTGAATTGAACAGCTGGCAGGGTAGCTTTCTTCATCTACGCTGTTTAGCGTGGATAGAGGGATCTATTAGATTTCTCTTGTTCAGCTGCTATCAATGCTTTAAAGTGATTGTAAAGTTTGTTTTTTTTTAATAAAAAAAATGACAAACATGTTATACTTACCTGCCCAGTTGCAGTGGTTTTGCACAAAGCAGCCCCGATCCTCCTCTTCTCGTGTCCCTCTTTGCTGCTCCTGGCCCCTCCCTCCTATCGAGTGCCCCACACAGCAAGGAGCTTGCTATGGGGGCACCCAAGCTGAGCTGCAGCTCCGTGTGTCCATTCAGACATGGAGCTGCCGTTTGGCCCCATCCCCTCTCTCGATTGGCTGACTTTGACAGCCACGTGAGCCAATGGTACAACTGCTGTGTCTCAGCCAATCAGGGGGCAGAGTCCCGGACAGCTGAGGGACTCGTGGACATCGCTGGACAGAGATGGGGCTCAGTTAAGTATTAGGATGTGCTGGGGAAGCTACTACACACACAAAGTTTTTTATTTTAATGCATATAATGCATTAAGATTAAAACCTCCTGCCTTTACAACTCCTTTAAGCTGGGTATAAATGTTTTGAAATTCAGCCTATTCAGCAGGAACTAGCCAAATTCCAATTTGTGTTTAGCCTTGTCTGTTCAATAGAAGCTGACCATTAGACTAGCTTCTGTCGAACAGTCCTGCTGGAAAACCAGCATCAGATCAGCCTCTGCAGCTGTCAGGATACAATAGCATGACGGGAGATTTGAGCACCCACCTCGTTTGCATGGATGCAGGAGTCTGTGCGTTTTTTTTCTTTCAACCCTCTGGGTATACCCAGCACTGACAAACCGGTACAAAAATAAAACTTGTATGAGTCTGTCCTGGAGCTCCCGCTCTGTTCAGCACCCAGCCAGGAACATTTGAAGAACGTGCGAAACTATAAACTTCCAGACTGGCCACTAAATCCGTCTCCTGTCTCCTCTTTAAATAGAAAGCAACAAAGAGTCAAGGATGTCAATAAAATGGTTTAAACAAAAGCCATTCTTTCTTTAAATATAATTTATAGCCAACTGTCCAGATGGCATAACAGTGCTCTTTTTTTCTGATCTGCTTTTCTCTGAGAATTAAAACATGAGCTTTAATGTAAAAAATTAAAATTTAGATCGAAAAACTCCTCTAAATCATCCTACATACAACAGAGATTATTATCTTTTGTTAAAACAAAAGATTACTCGTCAAAGCACTGTCAGTAATACAGGGCAACATAGCAATCCATTAGATAATGCTTGACTGAAAAATCACATATAGTATTAAAACTACAACTGCCCCAACGTGATTGAGGTCTTTGTGACAAACAACAGCCAATACAACCACAGAGATTACAGGGACCTGTGATTATTGAGAACAATTGGGCAATGCCAACCTTTTCAGCGACTATTACAGGTCACTGCAACCTGTGTAAAAACTTGAGATAGCTGTCATTTGTTGCAAAGACTTTAATCAGTTCCAGGTCAATTGCTACAATACTTACAGACCTTAACAGAAAATAGGGAAGTGGCAAGAAAAGCTTCAGCTGCTTTAGAACTATAAGTTCCAGCATGATAAGGCAGACATGTAGAGGGTAAAAGTCAGCAACTACTATTGCCCATCTTTGCTACAGATAAGTAAGCAGCGAGAATGTAGTGAAAGGAAGTCCTTTAAAGCAGAACTCCGGGAAAACACTTTTTTTTCCCCCAATGTCCTTGTTACTGATCTACCTTCACCAATTATGCCATCCATCATCTGTTGAGCTCTGTAGTTCCTCTATAGTAGCCTGCTGAACTTTCTGAAAACTGTTATTCCCCAGTGACATCCTGTTTGCAAGACCGCTGGCCGTTCTCAGTCCTGAATTGCCAGGCAGTGGTCTGGCACGCCCACTTGTAGTTCTCCAGTAAAGGGAATGAGGACTTCCGTGATTCAGTGGGCAGGAGGGGTCTCACAGCCCCCGCTCTGTGCCTCCCATTGAGGTGGTGTCCTCCTCCCTGCCAGCGCCGCACCCCCCACTGCCCGCCCGCTATCCCGGCAATAATGAAAGTTCCCCGCATGACAGAGCAGAGGCGATTTTGGGAGGTGACAACTCTGGTATGTGCGGTATGTGTGCTATGCGTGGTATGTCTGGTATGTGTGCCATGTGAGACCCCTCTAATTTCTCTGCCTACATTGGAATAGTGCGCTCTGCGCTGTATATCACAATGCAGGCAGAGAACTTACAGAGCAGTTTCACATTCCAGACATACCGCACATAGCATACATACCAGAGCTGTCACCGCCCGTCATCATCTCCGCTCTATTATATGGGGGATCGATTGGTGGTCACTGGTGACACAGCACTGATGGGCAATGGTGACCTGGCACTGGTGGGCACTGGTGAGATTGCACTGGTGAGACAGCTGATGGGCACTGTTGAGACGGGTTTTTTTGCTGAACCCGGAGTTCTGCTTTAAATCTTGATTGAGAGAGAAAGTTCAGTTTTAACTATTTTGAGGGCCGGTTCACACTGCAGCGGTGTCCGAGATTGGATGTGATTCGCACTGCACTGCAGTGCAAATCACATGCGATCACTGTGCAATGCGATTTCAGCCATACAGATAATATGGCTGAATTTGCATCGCATCCAGACCAAACTCACACAGGACCCTTTTTTTGGTCTGCAGCAGAATCTGATCGCATGGGTGTTCACACCCATGCAATCCAATTCCTATCCGAATTTGCAGTTTGCACTGCGATATGCAAACTAATTTGGGGGTGTCATTAGCTTTCTATTGACACTCCCAGCAGTTAACATATGGAACTGCCTGCGAGTCGGGTGCGATGCGGGAACCCGAAGTGGATTCGCAAGATTCCCGTATTGCACTGGTGTGAACCGAGCCTTCTTATATTGCTAGCATTAGTAAATAGATGGAAAAAGGGATTTTATTAAAACTTACCGTAAATTCCTTTTCTCCGAGTTCACTGACAGACGCAGCTCTTCATTGACTTTGTGGGGTTTTATGTTCGTCCAACTAGGAGTTAACTAGGCAGGGAAAATAATCAGCTGGCCCCTCCCCTGGGGGCCGTCCTCTCTTCCTACATCAAACCCCCTCACAGTATAGCTCTTCAGTTCGTACTCAAGCCGTACCAAAACAGAGCCCAGAGGGGTGGGTGCTGCGTCTGTCAGTGAACTCGGAGAAAAGGATTTTACGGTAAGTTTTAATAAAATCCCTTTTTCTCCTTACGTTCACTGACAGACGCAGCTCTTCATTGACTTTGTATGGACGTCCCCAAGCTGTGTCAAAAAAGAGGGGTGGGTAAACGCAAACAACAGTACCCAACTGAACCTCTGAGGAGACGCCAGTCACGCCTACACTGCCGCCTGCAGAACTTTGCGGCCAAAAGCAGCATCCGAAGATGCAAACACAACTTTGTAAAACTTAGTGAAAGTGTGAACCGAGGCCCAAGTGGCCGCCTTGCACACCTGTGACACCGAGGCCTGGTGTCTGAAGGCCCAGGAAGTACTAACCGCCCGGGTAGAATGAGCCGTGACCGGAAAAGGGGGAACCTTGCCCCGAACAGAATACGCATGGGTCACGGTTTTTCTAATCCACTGAGAAATCGTAGCCGAAGAGGCCGCCAATCCTTTGCGCGGGCCCTCTGGCAGAACAAACAAGGCGTCAGCTTTACAAAAAGGAGCTGTAGCAGCCAAGTACACCCGTAAGGCCCTAATTACGTCCAAGGCATGCAACTCGAATTCCATCGGGTGCGATGGAGGAGGGCACAATGAAGGCAGAACAATATCTTCATTGATATGAAAAGAAGAGACTACCTTCGGGAGAAAAGAAGGAAGGGGTCGCAAGACCGCCTTATCCTTATGCAGCACTAAATAAGGAGACTTGCACGATAGGGCAGCCAATTCCGACACTCATCTGGCAGAAGTGATGGCAACTAAGAAAGCCACCTTCTGCGACAGAAGCTGCAAGGGAATCTCCCTGATCTTTTCATAAGGTGGTTTTTGAAGAACAGAAAGCACCAGATTCAGATCCCACGGAGCCATCGGGGGTCTCACCCGAGGCGCCACATGTCGCACACCTTGTACAAAGGTACGAATCAGAGAGTGTGAAGCCAAAGGTCTCTGAAAGAGTATGGCTAAGGCCGAGATCTGGCCCTTGAGAGTACTCAAGGCCAAATGCTTATTCAGGCCCTGCTGTAAAAAGGTCAGGACCCCGGAGTCGACAAACGAGCGAGGGTTATAGCCCTCCGCCTCGCACCAAGCAATGTAAGCCTTCCAGGTGCGGTGATAAATCTTGCGAGAAGTGCACTTGCGAGCTTTTAACAGAGTAGGGATCACGGAGTCGGCCACTCCCCTATCCCTCAGCACCTGGGACTCAATAGCCAAGCCGTCAAAGCCAGCGAGGGTAAAGCAGGGTGCAATATGGGTCCTTGAGACAGGAGATCGTCTCGCATCGGAAGCCGCCAAGGGGCGTCTGCCACCATTTGCACCACGTCGGCGTACCAGGTGCGCTGAGGCCAATCTGGGGCCACCAGAATGGTCGGTATTCCCTCCATCATTATTCTGCGCACCAATCTCGGCAGCAGACGTACCGGAGGGAAGGCGTACAGGAGACGATAATGGCTCCAGGGGGCCACTAGAGCATCCGTGGCCACTGCCAACGGATCCTTTGTTCTGGACACAAAGGTTCTCACTTTGTGATTGAACCGGGATGCCATGAGATCCACATCCGGTGTCCCCCATCTGTGACAAATCTGATTGAACACCTCCGGGTGGAGGGACCACTCCCCCTGGTCCAGCTTCTGGCGACTGAGAAAGTCCGCCTGCCAGTTCTCCACACCTGGGATGTAAATCGCTGAGATCGCCGGAACGTGAAGTTCCGCCCAACGCAGAATCAGAGCTGCCTCCGCAGCCGCCGCTGGGCTCCGTGTGCCGCCCTGATGATTCACATACGCCACCGCCGTGGCATTGTCCGATTGAATTCGGATCGGACGGCCCTGCAAT
>BLSH010108701.1:2471225-2488072 GCA_018402905.1 Glandirana rugosa
GAAAACGTCACGAAGGGATAATTGAACGTACATAGTGATGAACACCCCAGTGAATTCGACGCCAACACTTCGTAGTACCGCACATTTGTAGGGGGAGGCGACGTAGGTCGTAAAGAGTCTCGAAATAAAAATAAATAAAAAAACTCTTTCAGTGAAACCTTTTTATTAAGTGAAACTTTTTGTGGTGGGATCGTACAGATCAAAACCAGTAGAACTCATTCACGTCTACTAAGTACGTCGTAAATGAAGACCTTAGGTAGATGGAAATCGAGTCTGTACGTCCGCCCTATCACACGCATCGACTTTTTAGGGAAGAAGGTGGGAAGTCGAGTTTCTGTTTTATACAGTTATTTCTGAGGACCCTACATACTGTATTAAAACCTTCGATTTTTGTTTGTATATTTAAAGGTTGTGGCCAGTGTGCCCCCCCCCCCCCCAAACACATCCGCTTGGAAATTTATATGTTTGTTTTTAGCTTCCAAAATTATGTCATACATCCCAGGAGTCTTTATTGACATATTTTGTCTTTGAGCTGAAGGGTGGAAGAAGGGATTTTTCAGCTACGCACACTATCCCGCCTGCATGTCTGAGCTAAAGGTAGATGGATTCCAGAAGTAAATGCTGCATGAATCATCTGCACTTACTCAAGATGACCAAAACTAGACATGCTAGGGTGGTGTTTTTCAAAGTGAATTATTTTTCCAAAGTGACTTTCTCAAAAAAATAAATAAAAATAAAGCTCTGAGAAATGCTGGATGCAGCGGAGGGGGATGTTTACACGCCATGATGCTTCACAACCGCAGCTTAAGTGACCCCACAAGTAGTGATACATGCAAGTTAATAGGGAAGCACTGCAAATGTCCAACAACCACGTGCAACATATGTGGTTGCGGTGCGATTGTCTGCAAAAAAAGAGTTAAAACAGGCGGTGAGGAGGCAATGCAGTAGCCTTTGGAAGTGCCATCAGGAAGCAGATGGGGGGCTTCAGAGGCCAGGGGAATTGAGCCGCACATCTAAATCTACCCTTAAAGTGTTGGTCACCCTAAAAAAAAAAAAAAAAATATGGATCCTGTTCCTTTAAAGTATGAATAACAGCACAGTGCTTGTGCTGTGTTATTTGACCTTTCTATCATCTAAAATATCTGGCTGATCCTGCCTGGTGCTGCCCTCCCCTCTGTAAATTGAACACAATTATCATGGCTGTTGAGCCCTGACACTGTGGTCAGTTTTCGTGCCTCTGTCATCCACTGTGTCTCCGCTGCCGCCCCACCCCCCCCGTCAGCTCGTGTCCCCTCCTGCTGCTGCTGAAATAACTTTGTAATTCTCAGGCAATCCCCTGTGTTCCATAATGCTATGTGCCCTGTGTGTGTGCGCTTTATTAAAAAAAAAAAAATGCCATTCTATACCTTATTTCAGATCGCCTCTCAGCATTCACGTGACCGTCCACCACTCTCTACCTCTCTTCTCCACTGACATCAGTGGGGGACTCTCAGTCCCTCCCACTGTAGCTGTCAGATCGAGAGAAAGAACGGCAGGCAGCACTTGAGCACTGCTATGCAGGGGCGTAACGATAGGGGTTGCAGGGGTTGCAATTGCAACCGGGCCCCATGGTCCAGGGGGCCCATGTGCCTCCCTTGTACACCTGAATAGGAGTGATGGCGGGGGTGGCATTTAGAGGACCCCATCCCCTCCATTTTCCTCTATCCAGTTTATTTGTCTTCTGCTGTTCCCAGGGCCCCTGTGTGCTTCCCTGGTCCCCCTGGGGCCTGCTGCAGAACTTGTGAAAGGGCCCCACTGCAGTACTGTAATAAAGGGACCCACGATAGGAGTAAAGGGCCCCAAGATCAGTGGGAAGAGGGAAGGGCCCTGGCCAGGGATCAGGGGGCCCTTCATAATTTCTTGCACCGGGGCCCTGAAGGTTCTAGTTACGCCTCTGCCGCTATGAAATAAGGTATAGACCGGCATTTTTTAAATAAAGCACATACACTCGGCACACAGCATTATGGAACACTGGGGATTGCATGAAAATTACAAAGTGGGTTTACCACCACATTTAGTTCCGCTTTTATTTAAGAACCAATAAGGCCTTGTTCACAGCATGTGCAGAGACGAGAGTTTTCCTGCAACTGTTTCTGCAAGGGCACAGAGAAAACAATTACTTTCTACGTGCCTGTTCACACCACAACACTGGTGTCGTACGGATTTTTTCTGCAAATAAATTTGCAACGCGCCTGCAGTTTTCTGTGCAGGAAAATACTTACGTCACAGCGATGCAATGGTGTGAAAAGGGCACATAGAAATCAATTATTTTCTGTGTGTTCTTGCAGAGACCTACATAATAAATACACACATCTCTGCACATGCTGTGAACAAGTCAAATCTGCATGCTTTATTCCATCAGTTTTTATACACATGCTATGAATGAGGCCTGACAATAGTCTTATATTATTTATGGATCTTTGTTGCTGAATAGAAGGGAAAAGGTGCACAGATAACACAGGGAAGTAGGACTTAGGCCCCTTTCACACTGCCATGACTTGAAAGTCTTGCAATTTTGACACGATTTTAGGGAATGCCTGTGAAAACTTGAGGTCTATGGACCTCAATTCGCCTGAAAGTCAGACCAAAAGTAGTGCAGGGACTACTTTGAAGCAGGACCAGATTACGAGCATCATGGGCCTGGTGCTGAGGATTTTGGTGGGCCTTTTCATGGAAATACATAACATGAAAATGCAAACAATTATTTGTTAAAACAATTACCGCAATTTACACATCAATCATGTGTACATTGCATACAGAGCAGGGCTAGGCAGCATTAGTGACCCACTCACACCATTGGGCTGGGCCTATCTTAAGGAAGGGGCCTGGAGCTGCAGCTCCAATAGCCCCTATGTTAATCTGGCCCTGCTTTGAAGTTGTACATATATGAATGATTGTCATTGGAAATCATGGGGTACGACTTGTCATGTGACTTTGCAGTCTAAAGTCGCAGGACAAGTCGCACAAGTGTGAAAGGGGCCCAAATCTAACCACCACCCAAACTCACCACTTCCTCCAAGGAATGATATTGGAAAATATATACAAAGTTCTAACAGCTTTACACAACGTTTTCCTTAGCCAACTGTGGACTATGACTAATCCAGATAAGTATAAAGATGGTTCAGTTCTACATTAGAAAAAATGTTTTTATTTTTTTTTTTATTTTAATTTGGCAAACCATACCTGTAACAAAGATGATGGCCATGCACTGTGCCGGAGGTGTTTTACAATTGAGATGTGTCGACCTAAACTTCTGTGTACACTACAGCATTCATCGCATATCAGCACGCCGCGGTTAATGGAAGCCCAGCCAGGATCTGTGTAGTGGAAAAAAGAAATCATTAACAGAAATATACTACAATAACAAGGGTACTAGATTCACTCTGATGAGTTTTCCTGTGAGCTTCCAATTCCTTTATTATTTTTCTTTTTACATTACAGTGAAGGACAAAAACGTGAACTCATTTATATTGTCTGGTGTGGCCCTACAAACTGATTTAAGCAATAAAAGGAAAATCACACTAGAATTCAAACCATATTCTTAAACAAACCCCATTGACAAAGCATTTGTTTCAACAAAAATGTTCACAAAAGATAATTTCTGCATTCATCTGTTACAGCCTCCCATGTGTAGACATCCAAATTGTTGCGGAGAGCCACCATATTAGATGCAATGTCAACAGTTGTAGAAGACTCAGAGCTGTCACCTATTGTTAGTTAGCCTATTCAGAAAAAATAAAA
The DNA here is from genome assembly GCA_018402905.1 of Glandirana rugosa. Lineage (NCBI taxonomy): Eukaryota > Metazoa > Chordata > Amphibia > Anura > Ranidae > Glandirana > Glandirana rugosa. The sequence continues at coordinate 2,475,006 of BLSH010108701.1, forward strand.
GATAAACTAACACCCTACTACCCCCCCCCCCCACCCACTGTACTTTACTCCATGATCCCATCTTGGTTCTTCTTTCTGTAGGGCTTCCAGGATGGATCAGAGTGATTCTGATTAGTCAGCACCGATGCAGAGCATCACTCTGACCCATCCCAGAAGTGCTGCAGAATGAAGAGGGAAGACTGAACCACAACACTGGCAGGATAATGCTACAATGCAAAAATGGTTTGAGGAACACATTATCGAATGTGCGCTATTGGCTTGGCCCCCAGAATCTCTTGCCTTCAATCCAATCGAGCATCTGTGGGATGTGCTGGAAAAAAGTCTGATCCATGGAGGCCCCACCTCACCACTTAGAGGACTTCTGCTACTGGCGGCTTGGTGCCAGATAGGACAGCATACCTTCAGGGGAAAATGCCTCTTCGGGTCAGGGCTACTAAATATTATGTCAGTGGTCATAAAGTTATGGCTGGTGTGTGTACACTCAGCAGCCACTTTATTGAGGTACGCCTGTTCAATTGCTTAGTAACACAAATAGCTAATCAGCTAATCACATGGCAACAACTCAATGCACTTAGGCATCTAGATGTGGTGAAGACAACTTGCTGAATTTAAACAGAGCATCAGAATGGGGAAGAAACCGGATTCTTAAGTGACTTTGAATGTGGCATGGTTGTTGGTGCCAGATGGGCTGGTCTGAATATTTCAAAAACTGCTGATCTGCTGGGATTTTCACACACAACTATCTCTAGGGTTTAGAGAATGGTCCAAAGCGGCCACTGGCTCTCTGCTCTGCCCCTCCAGCACTTAAACCTCTTACACACTGGGGCATTTTTCAGGCGCTTTAGCGCTAAAAATAGCGCCTTTAAAGCGCCTGAAAAATGCCTCTCCCGTCTCCCCAGTGTGAAAGCCTGAGTGCTTTCACACTGGGGCGGTGCGCTTGCAGGGCAGGAAAAAAGTCCTGCAAGCAGCATCTTTGGGGCAGTGCGGGAGTGGTGTATACAACGTTCCTCCACCGCCCCCGCCATTGAAATGAATGGGTGCTGCTTTCAAAGCACCTTAAAATCGCTTTGAAAGCAGCGCTAAGCAGGCGCTTTTAACCCCTTTTTAACCCCTCTGGGGGGTTAAAAGCACCACTATAACAGTGGTAAAGCACCGCTAAAACTATAACTGCTACTGCCCCCGCCGCCCCAGTGTGGAAATAGCCTTACTGGAGCACCGGGCTGGGGGAGGGGGAGAGCAGCTGGCTCAGCATTGGCCATACGTCTCTCTTAATACTACAAATCCATTCAAGTGCCAGGCTTGGATGAAATTTTTAAGGGTGTTTGAAAAATTATTTGACTCAATTGTGAAACCATTGAATGCTCTGGGGAACAATTTTTCAGAATTTCATACGGCCTTTGGAATGAAAATCTAACCATGTATGATCAGTTTAACTCAAGAGTGACAGTGTCTAGCCTGTATATTTACTGCACGCCTTAGGTTAGGCATACCTAGAAATCAGTCATGCACTTTAAATATATTCTGTCACATTACATATGTTCAACGCACACAAAGTTATGCAGCACCTGAGTCACAATAAAAGGAACAGCCCAGTATCCAGTTCGTCATTTTCCAAGAATTGCCTCGCGGTTAATGATATGCAGAACCATTGTCATACATTACATAAAATGAGAGACAAAGATGGACACCTGGTCGACACAACAAACAGATGATAAAACAGCAGCTTAATGAGAAACAACTGCAGTGGTGCGATTCATAGTGACTGACACAAGAGAAGCTTAGCTTCCATTAGAGGCCATATTTTGCTTACTGAACCACTGGGCACGTGTCAGATTTTGACAGAAAGAATAATAAAAAAAAAAAAAACATGTCCAATGACAGAACCAAAATGGCACAGCAAGCCTGATGTCATTACAGTAATGAAATGCACCGTTCCTGGAATAAATAGAAACATAGCCAGGGCGCCACATCTTTATTTCAGAGCCGCCAGCATTTCCCCTCATAAAATGAAATTACATATACGCTCCAGAGCAGACAAATTAAAAAGGCCAGCAACAGTTTCTGCAAATCTATTCCGCAAATAAATTGTGAAGCAGATGAGCAGCTGCCTTTGGGGTGTAGAAATTACACAATGGAGATTATCTTCATGAGAATATCATCTGCCAGTTCCACTAAAACTAGCGATACAACACAGCATGAGGTGAAATTTTCCGCCATTAGTCCTATTCAGTAAAAAAATGATAAAAAACAATGTGGTCATATTGACCTGTAGCTTCCAGATTTCTGTCTACTTAAAGTGTATACATAGCCAAAAACATTGTTTAATATTGGATAGAGTAGGGAACATTAAAAAAGTAAAGCATTTATTTTTAGTGGTCTGTGTTTTGTTTGCAAGATTCTTCTTCACTTCCTGCCTTTAAAAAGCAACAGGAAGTAAGCAAAAATCTCTACAAAGTAGCTGTCTTGGGTAGGTGTCCCCACTGAATGATTTAGCCCCCTTTCACACCAGAAAGTTTTTCAGCTGCTTTTACGCTAAAAATAGCGACTGAAAAGCGCCTGAAAAACGCCCCCCAATATTCCCCAGTGTGAAAGCCAGAGTGCTTCCACACTGGGGCGGTGCGCTTGCAGGAAGGTAAAAAAAGTCCTGCAAGTCGCATCTTTGGGGCGGTGGGGGAGCGGTGTATTCACAGCTCCTCCACCGCCCCTGCCCTTTGAAAACAATGGGGCAGCGCTCTGCTGCCGCCCAAATAGCGGCGCCAAAGTGCCACTATAAACAGCGGTAAAGGCCCGCAAATTAGCGGTGTTTTACCGTTAACGCTCGGGCAGCCCTGGTGTGAAAGGGGTCTTAGGGATGTTTGCACTTGCCTACACACTAAACTGGTGCGATTTGTGTGGACAGCAGTCTGTTATGGGCATTTTCTCACAGCTCCTTTTTTTGTTGTACACTTCATACAAATCGCACAAAGTGACACTTCTTTCATGTCACCGCACAGCAGCATGGTGCGTTACGCTTGCTGTGCACAGACATGCAGGGCCATCCACTGAAATGCAATATTATGCCAACATGTTACATAATATCATACATGTTCTGGTGTGAACGGGACCTAGGAAAAACTACAGTTTTCTGTGTGTCAATGCAGTTACCCGGAAAAAAACACATGTAACTGCACATAGTGTGAATGGGCCCTTATCGATTGTTCTGATGGCAATTTTTGTTAGGACACCAGGACAAATACAGGATGAATTGATCATTCATCCTATACAAAAACAGTAATAAAAACTTTAAATGGCGTTTTAATCCCCCCCCCCCCCCCCCTGGTATGTGATTCCACTAAAGAGACTATAATGTAAATCGTGCTGCAGATTGTACCCGTGTCTTTATCAGCATTACTTGAGCCTGAAAGTTAGAGCAGAGTTTCACCCAAAAGTGGAACTTCCGCTTTAAGTGAAGGTGACCCCCTGACATGCCACAATTGCCGTGCAATTTTTATTTAGGGGGGGGCGGACACCTGTTTTTTTACAGGTATCCAGCTCCCACTTCCTCTCCTGGCGCCGCAGAGCCGGAGGGAAGTTCACCTCTCGCCCCTTCCTCTCAGCAATCTTCTGGGACACATCACAGGTCCCAGAAGATTGCCCAGTCATTCAAAACGCACAGTCCGCACCCAGCTTTGAAGCCAAAGCTGGGGCGCCCACACTTGCTATGCCAGCGGTGCATGGAGGAGGGGGAGAGGAGCGAGGCAGCGGACGGCCGCATCGCTGGACCGTGGGGCAGGTGAGTGTCTGATTATTACAATTTTGTAGCTGCTGACTTTTAAAACGGTGGAATTCTGCTTTATATATTAACCCTTTGCTAGTTAAACTGTTGTTCATAACATCACTGTTCCTCCCTGTGACATGGACAGCCCTCTCACTGAAGTAGCACCGAAGTCATATCAAACCATTACAAATCTCACAGAAGTAGCGCTGAAGTCATGCAGACGTAGTGGTTGAAGTCGGGTTTTAAATCACACACCCATTTCACACCAGAACGTTTTTCAGGCGTTTTTGCGCTAAAAATAGCGGCTGAAGAGCCTGAGTGCTTTCACACTGGGGCGGTGCGCTTGCGAGACGGTAAAAAAAGTCCTGCAAGCAGCATCTTTGGGGCGGTGGAGGAGCGGTGTATTCACCGCTCCTCCACCACTCCTGCCCATTGAAAACAATGGGGCAGTGCTCCCGAAGCGCCTGAACACTGCTTCGGAAGCACCGATAACCGGCACTTTTAACCCCTTGTCGGGGGGTTAAAATCGCACCGCTGCCATCCGAATAGCGGCGCTAAACAGCGGTAAAGTGACGCAAATTAGCAGTATTTTACCGCTAACGCGCGAGCAGGGGTCTTAATGGTACCTGGTGTGACCACTTTCACAAGGGCGGTCCGATCAGGTCCACCTGTCAGTTTTTCAGGTGGACCTGATCGGAGCCTCCAGTCAGCGGCGGATGTCAGCGGACACATGGTCACTGACACCTGCTGCCATCCTATCTACCAAAAACAGATGGATAGCAGTCCCATTCCCCATCCGTCCGGTGAATAAGAACGGGTGGCATTGGATGGAAACGGACAGGCATAGAGGAAAGCGGGACTGTGTTCATGTCCGCTCTGTATAGTGCAGCGGACAAGGACCTGTCATCAGCAGAGAGATCCCCTGCTGAGCAAGAGGATTCCGCTTAGTGGAGGCGCCCGTGTAAAAGGGGCCTAACAAGCTGAAGTTAGAAGCTGATCAGGTAATATTCAAAACTGCACCAGTTTTAGTAAATCTCCCCTAGTATTTACCAATATGTATGTGTAGAAATCTTCCTTCTTGTATCTTTGGAGTAGTTAAAACACATCATTTAGAGGGATTAACATTACCACAACTTGGTCCTCATTCATCCACATCAACGTATTTCTGTGGCGGGTATGGACAGGTGTTTGTGATCAGCTGCAGCCAGTCAGGCTGGACAATACGATAATAGGTGCCGCAGTTGGAGTGATTGCCTGCGGTTAGGGAAAGAAGTAGATATAATTGCTCTCTCTGTGATTACATGCAAATAGCCGTGGAAAGTGTCAACCTGCATGATATTCCAGCATTTAGGTGCCGCTAGGAGGCATAGATGCATAGCTCCCAACTGTCCCTGATTTAAAGGGACTGTCCCTGAATCGGAACAAAGTCCCTCTGTCCCTCTTTCCTCCACATTTGTCCCTCATTTTGGTCTGATCTATATAGTTGTATATAAAGTGTACAACCTATCAAAAAGTGTATTACAGTGCTAAACATTTCAGCCAATTTATAAACTGCTGCATTTGTAAATTTCAAAAGATAATAAAAAGAATAGTAGTGGTAAAAAAGCACTTGTGAGTTTAGCCCATCTTTTTTTTTTTTTTGCACAATTCTCCTTTAAGGGGGCGTGACATGGGATGTGGCCTATGCCTACATACTTTTGCCTCATTCCCATCTGAGAAAGTTGGGAGGTATGTAGATGCACCATCCAGTCACACTGCTAGCAGCCTGTAAAAGTATATGAGAGGCTGACAGCTGCTGCGGCTGGACGATGCACCTAACTAAACATTTAGGGCAGCATGTGCCCAGGAACGAATGTCTGGGAAGCAAGCAGTCTGCATTTCTAACATTCGTCTCTTGGCAAATACTGCCATAAACATTAGTAGCACTTGATGCACCGGCCAGTGACAGCAGCTTTCAGCCTTTCAAAGACTTGTAAAAGCTGCGGGGAGTGGGGCTGCACTGCCCCTGTGCCTTCTGTCCACTCCTAAATGCGTCTCATGCACCAGGGCTATACACCCAGTGTGAAGCCTTAGGTTTGCCTCACAATGACGCACAGGAGTCGCATTTCCCGCATTGCACCACATAGAAATCTCATCTTCATGAGTTCATGTGATATGCTGCAAATGCCAATTAAAAGTTAACGACACCCCAAAAGCAGGTCAAAGAACGCAGTGCATTTGCAAGAATCAGATTGCATGGGTATGAACGCCCATGTGTTTCGATTCCAGCGTGGCAAAAAAAAAGGCTTGCTTGCACCTTTTTTTGAGTATGCGGTGCAATCTGAGCCATACAAAACGATCGGCTCAAATCGCACATTTAATTTGCACAGGAATGCGGTGCGTATGGCATACAATGTGCCACATAACACCAGTGTGAACCCAGCCTAATCCTGAACTCTAGGCAGAGTTAAAAGATGCAAATGAATGGAACCCTGTAAACATTTTAAATGCAAGCAGTGCAAGTACCTGAATTTGACCTGGTATCGGCCCCTGCACAGCAGATCTGGACTGTGAGACATAGAAGCAGCACAAGGAACCGAAAAGATCATAGGCGACCAAGAAGTTTATTGATAGAGAAAGAAGAGCGATAGAGAAATGAGCTCAATCAGGCTGGGATAGGAGCAGGCAGGGACGGGTGCAAGACAACCTGGGCTCTGAGCAAAATTGGTTGAATGACGCTAAGCATCAGACTGAGGACATCTAGAGGCAGAAGACAGTAATATTGGGAAATCTCTGGATTGAGGATGAATATTACAAAAAAAAGTTACCGCATAAGTGAGCTATTCATTTTATCTGGTTTCTGGCTGCAGTTCTGCTTTAACCCAAGACATGATATAGAGACTGCACTGAAAGCACAAGGTATGGTTTATCACTCCGCTTTACATGTAATGTGACAGGTGTTAGGAGCTTCGATTTCCAGGAATATACTTTAGCTGTGAGATTTGTTTACTGCACCATACCCATGACAAAGCATGCATTTATTAAAGGTAACACTTGGCAGGAAGCGTGTTCTTCAGGTGGCGCTCACACAGACTGCATGCTTGCTGTACAGAGCGACACATTCACATATAATTGAGTAATTTTTCCATAACCCCAGGATGACCTGCCCTTCCCTCCTACTTAATCAAGTCCCAGCAAGAGCCAGAAATCCTTTTAAAAAGTAAGAGATAGTGATGGCTTTATAAAAGAGCGCGCACTCAGCTGTCCTTGACGCACTCCCACTACAGCAAGGACCAAGGAAGCATTTTCCTATTACAGAAAACTACAAGTACTCCAGTATGACTGAAAGCAGGGAACAAATAAACCGCCAAGGGTTTAAAGCTGCTTTAATTTGCCCTCCCTAGTTCCTACTTTCCATCCTCATCAACATGCTAATAAAACCTGTTTTTAATATATACCTTATCTGAGAATAAAATGACAACATCACCAGGTCTCTGTACTTTTCTATACAACATAGGTCTACTGGGGCTGGGAGAAGGGGTCTGAAAAGGGTATTCAGCCAATTTACTCGGATACCCCTAACTAAAATCTAGTGGAACCAATTGCCTTCAAAAGTCACCTGATTAGTAAATAGAGTCTACCTGTGTGTAATATAATCTCAGTATAAATATAGCTGCTCTGTGAAGCCGTCAGAGGTTTGTTAGAGAACCTTAGAGAACAAACAGTATCATGAAGGCCAAGGATCACACCAGACAGGTCAGGGATAAAGTTGTGGAGAAGTTTAAGCCCACGTTCACATTGGGCCGATTTGGCATGCGATTGGATATGCCAAATCGGCAGTTATTGCCGGCAAAAGCACCGTCCGAATTCAGGGGCGATTTCAATAGACATCTTTGCAGGAACCTGCACATATGTCTCTGAAATCGCACCTGAAGCAGTCGGACTGACATGCGGGTATGAAATTGTGCAAGTTCAGCTGAACTCAAACTAATTCTAACCCGCAGTCAGTGTGAACCTGGGCTAAAGCAGGGTTAGGTTATAAAAAAAAATATTCCAAGCTTAGCACATCTAACGGAGCACTGTTCAATCCACCATCCGAAAATGGAAAGAGTATGGCACAACTGCAAACCTACCAAGACATGGCCATCCACCTAAACGGACAGGCTGGGCAAGGAGAGTATTAATCAGAGAAGCAGGCAATAGGCCCATGGTAGTCGTGCACTCCACAAATCTGGCCTTTATGGAAGAGTGGCAAGAAGAAAGCCTTTGTTGAAAGAAAGCCATAAGAAGTCCAGATTGCAGTTTGTGAGGAGCCATGTGGGGGGCACAGCAAACATGTGGAAGAAGGTGCTCTGGTCAGATAATACTCAAATTTAACTTTTTGTCATAAAAGCAAAACGCTGTGTGTGGTGGAAAACTAACACTGCACATCACCCTGAACACACCATCCCCACTGTGAAACATGGTGGTGGCAGCATCATGTTGTGGTGATGGTTTTCTTCAGCAGGGACAGGGAAGCTGGTCAGGGTTGATGGGAAGATGGATGGAGCCAAATACAAGGCAACTTCAAAGAAAACCTTAGAGTATGCAAAAGACTTCAGACTGGGGCGGAGGTTCACCTTCCAGCAGGACAACGACCCTAAACATACAGACAGAGCTACAATGGAATGGTTTAGATCTAAGCATATTTATGTGTTAGAATGGCCTGGTCAAAGTCCAGACCTAAATCCAATTGAGAACCTGTGGCAAGACTTGAACATTGCAGCTCTCATCCAATCTGACAGAGATTGAGCTATTTTGCAAAGAAGAATTGGCAAAATGTCCCTCTCTAGATGTGCAAAGCTGGTAGAGACATCCCCAAAAAGACTTGCATCTCTAATTGCAGTGAAAGGTGGTTCTACAAAGTATTGACTTAGGGGGGCTGAATACAAATGCACGCCACACTTTTCACATATTTGTAAAAAATGTTGAAAACCATTTATCATTTTCCTTCCTCTTCACAATTATGTGCCACTTTGTGTTGGTCTATTACATAAAATACATTTACCTTGTTGGTTGTAAAAAGCCAAAATGTGGAAACTTTCAAGGGGTATGAATCATTTTTCAAGGCTCTGTAAGGCTGAATCATCTGGAGCTTCCAAAGCACACTGAGAAGCTTACAGTGTGCAGTGATAAAGGAAGTCACTTTAGTACAGGAGAGGAGCTTGTAAAACATTGTGAAAGCAACTGAGCATCAGGTACCCTTGAAAATAGTATCTGTGCCCACATCCCTCTCTTGGGATTCATGCTCACTTTACACATAGCAATGAACAGAAAGCCTACAGTGCATTATGGGAACACAGATTGTTTAAAAGTCAGCTGAAATGGTTCCATGGAATGCACGGCACGGCTGAACAGGTAAAAAGCAATGCAGCAATAATCAGCCTCCCTCCTGTGAGAGGAGAGGATTCCTTTTCCTGTGTGCTCAGAAAGTCCCGGTTCAGGAACTTGTGATGTGATAGGAAGAAGCCGATTCTTGCCCAAGGTCCTGCATGCTGAAGAGATGCATTATATACTTATCTAGGCAGGGCTTACAAAAGTGGTAAAGTGAGGGAGAAATCAGGGAGCCACTGGAATAATGTCCTAATGCTTACATCAATAACCTGAATGTAAGGACTCATGCACACAGGGTGTTTTTTGACTGTTTTACAGCAGCTGTTTTTAGTTGCAGACTTTTTTTTCTACAGTCAATAAACCCTCCATCATGTTATCCTATGTGTTCCTGCACACATAGGCTGTTATCAACCGTTTTTGGCAGTGACATTTTTGAGCTGTAAAAAACCCAAGACCACTGGGTTCTGAGAGACGTTTTTCAGCTGTAAAAACGCTCAAACGCCCAAAAACGCGGCTAAACGTCGATCCCCAATGTTTTTTGACATTTTAGATCAATTGAGGAAAAAAAAAAGCTGGCCCTTTAAAAACGCGCAAAAGCCGCCAGTAACTAGAGCTGCACGATTAATTTATTAAAATCGCGATCTCGATTCACCCCCCTGCGATCTCCATCAGGCATTACCGCGATTTTCAGTGCAGTTAATGGAGTCGGACTTGTGGGGCGACTCAGCGCGACTTGACTGTAATAATAGAAGTCAATGCAAGTCTCCCCAGAAATCTTTTTCTAAAGTCGGAGTGACTTGAGCCTCTCCACTGGGCAGAAAGCCAATTCAAGTTGATAAAAGAAGTAAAAAGATACTATGTTTAAAATCATCAAAGGAATGTTCTCCTGTGTGTAGAAGAGTTTAGTTTAACCATTTAGGCTGGATTCACACCTATGCATTTTTAGTGCTTTTTGCATTTTGCAGATGTGCACTGCTGTCCATTTAACATGGATTCCTATGGGACACGTTCTATAGTGCAAATCTGCAAAATTTAGAGAGAATAAGATGGAGGTTGTTTCAATATTTTATGTCACATGGTATTTGCGCAGCAGTCTTTCAAACAATTTTTTTTTTAAAAATGACTTTCAAAAAAAAAAAAAAAAAAAAAAAAAAAAATAAACAGTGCTGTTAGCCCAATTTTTTTGTATATGTAAGATGTTACGCCGCGAGAATCGTGAGAGAATCGTGATCTTTATTCTAAGCAAAAAAAATTGTGATTCTCATTTTGACCAGAATCGTGCAGCTCTACCGGTAACATAACACTAATAACAGCTGAAAAAAAATCACTGATAAGCTACTGATGTTTTTTTAATGTCCTGTGTGAATGAAGCCTAAACTCTGCACTGCATTAGAGATTTTACATCCATAAATATAAAAGTACCAACCCAATCAACTCAATATCATACATCCTAACCTTTGAATTTGAAAAGAGAAACCATTTTAAAGGGGCAATTATTAAAGAGTAAGGCCTTTCACACGTACTGTCAATTGTTCAGGCGGACCTGAACGGATGATCCATGTAACTCTATGGAGCGATGGAAGTCAGTGGTGACATGTCAGCTGACATCCAATCCACTAAATACAGACAGATGGAAACCCTATTTTCAATCCGTCTGGCGGATCGGATGAAAACGGACAGACGGATCAGTTTTCATCCGACCCCCCATAGAGGAGAGCGGGGCTCTGACAGATCCGTCTCTGCATACTGAGTAGAGACGGACCTGTCATCCGCCGGCTCCACGCAATCAACGGATCGATCCCCGCTGAGCAGTGGAGTCCGTCAAAACAGACCCCGCTAGCGTTAAAGGACCCTTACTCCACTTTTGTTGAGAAAAAAAAAATTCCCATCTGGGTGATCTATGTACATTACAAGGATTTCACCCAGCTTTGTTGCAGATTCCTACCTTTTGTTCTTCTGAAGAAATCCCTGTGTGTTTGTCTGTGTCCATGTGGAAAGTGAATCTAATGGGAGTGGTTTCATAATTATCAAGCAGCTGCTGCACCTGCAGGGCTCTAATGAGGAAAGTGGCAGGGTCTGCATCCATTCAGAAGCGATTTCCTATTGGGACATTTTTGTTGCAGGGGATACCTGAAATCTGACTTGTATCTCAGTGCAGACTTCTGGGGAAAGCGAGGCAACCACACAAGCAGGAAATTATGTTTCTGGGGGGTGTTCTGACACCTTCAGGTAGTCATATTGCTTTGCATTTTACAGAAAATTACAGAGCTACAGGTTGAAAAGGAAAGGGGATTCTTAATAACATTCAATCACAATAGGACTTGAGTCGCGACTGTATACGCTATATTATTTTTTTTAATTTACTATTTTTTCCAAATGAAAGTGGAGTTACCCTTTAAATATGTAAAGCTGATTGCCAAATATCATCTTTTACAATTTGGGTGTATCATTTGGAGAAATGATAAAGAAAGAGCAACACTGCATAAGGTTTTGGGCTTGTAGTATGTAAGGACTCATTCACATGGCACAGGGAGCCCTACCAGCGTGAAAAGAGAGCGAACCTCTATGCCCTGGAAAGACAGATGTTTGCATACAGCCACCTGTACACTAAACTGAACCATCCAAACCTTTACCTAAGTACAAGGATGGATGAGTGATCCTGAGCAGGGTGGATTCGATTTAAATCACTAGTAAAAAGGCTTGATTTAAATCAACTCGATTTTAATCATATTTTTTAAAGAGCAACTGTCATCTCTGTCCCACAGCACCTCCTCCTCTGACCCGCTGTTGACTCACCGACAGTCCCATTCACTTTAATAGGACGGCTGGTGATGCGGCAGTGACACAACAAGGTGAGGGACGTGGCGGCAGCAGGTGGGTGGATGCCCGCTAACAGGCGCTGCCATGATGAATCTGAAATGACAGGTGCTCTTTAAATGTAAGGACTTATTCTTGCTGGTAGTTAGAATCTTTAATATTTGCAAACAAAATGAAGGTTTCCTATTTAGAATAATAAGCTGCAAGGTTAGTAAAACAGCGATCTCCGAACCGATTCAATCATACAGTTTGTAGTGTACATCGATATGCAAACCAATGGGATAAAGGAATATTCCTGAACTTTGTTTTATCTCATGGTTACTGTGAAATGATGTGAATGCATCAATGTAGTGCATGGTATCTCAGCTTGCAGAGCTTGGATTCATTGACTGAGTTTACCAAAAATGTAAATATTGCAAAATATACAGCCTCTTGCTACATAACTAAGCTCCATTTCATGCTGAATAAACTAAATTATTAATGTATCTTAAATAGAAAAGATCTTTAGATATTTTCTGCAAAAGCATTTTAGTAAAATAAATTTGGTAAAAATAAAAAAAAATCTGAATAAAAAAAAAAAAAAAAAGATTTAACCATTTGCCGACCAGCTGCCGCACTCTGGAGGCGATGCACGTGGCCGGCAGGCGCGATGTAAACAAACAGATCTCCGTTCTGACAGGGAAGTGGGGAGAGATCTGCTGCTCCCAGTGATTGGGAGCAGCTTTCTCTCTCCACCCCCAGTCACTACACTCCCCCCCCCACCCCCACAATTAGAAACACCTCCCTAGGGAACGCTTAACCCCTTGATTGCCCCCTAGTGTTAACCAGGGCCGGATTAACTTAAGATAGGCCCAGCCCAATGGTGTGAGTGAGTTACTAATAGTGCCCAGCCCTGCTCTGTATACGGTGTACACGTGATTGATATGTAAATTGCGGCAGCATATTTAATTTGTTTTAACAAAAAATGTTTGCATTTTCATTTTATTTCCATAAAAAGGACCACCAAAATCCTCAGCATGAGGTCTATGATGCTCTTAATCTGGCCTTGGTGTTAACCCCTTCACTGCCAATGACATTTATACAGTAATCAGTGCCTATTTCTAGTTCTGATCGCTGTATAAATAAATGTCAGTGTCCGATC
>BLSH010108701.1:2493292-2511492 GCA_018402905.1 Glandirana rugosa
CCACATTTGGCACTTTTTGGGGTGATGGGGGAGGGGGGGGGGAGTGGGTACCTGGTTTTGACAAGTGATCCCACTTCCAGGTAAGATCGCAATGGCGATCTTAGAGTATGTTCAGCCCCTCCTCCTTCCTCCTGCTGTCTTCTGGGACACACACAGGTCCCAGAAGAAGGCGGAACCATTCAAGAAAGCGCACAGTAGGGAACCAGCTGTGACCCCCGAAGGCTTCACTGAACATGCCGGCGCCTACACTTGAAGCAGATTAAAGAAACAGCTCGGGTGCTGACACTGCTGGATCTCTGGACAGGTAAGGGTCCTTATATTAAAAGTTAGCAGCTACAGTATTTGTAGCTGTTGACTTTTAATATTTTGTTTTTGGAGGGGGGGGGGGGGGGCTAGAGCTCCTCTTTAAAGTGGAGTTCCACCCAAAAGTAAAACTTCCGCTTTAAGGGTCCCAGCTGCACTTCCTGTCCTGGCTCCGAGGAGCCGGAAGGAAGTTCACCTTCCCCCCCTCACAGGTCCCAGAAGATACGCCAGCCATTCACAAAGCACAGCGCACGTCCGGCTTTGAAGGCAAAGCCGGGTGCCCACACTTGTGATGTCTGCGCCACAGAGGGGAGGGGGAGAAGAGCAAGCCTTCGGGTGGTCGCATCGCTGGAGCCTGGGACAGGTGAGTGTCTGATTGTAGCTGCTGCCTTTTACTGGGTGGAACTCTGCTTTAAAAGCAGAACTTTGGGCACAACATCTTTCATTTAAATAGATTTCTCAATTGCCACGAAGGATTAAAAATTCACTTTGTGCGCACCAAATGACTTTGCAAATCTAGTCAATAATGTGTAAAAGTAGCAGTACCAGCATGACTGTACTGTACATAGCATGTGCAGAGAGCAGAGCTGTGGGAGGAACCCAACAGGCCCCACCCACTACAGGCTGCCTGCGGTAAATGAAAGGAGGGGGCGGAGACTAGACCAGTCACCCTGCACAAGCAGAGAGAGCAGCAGTGATTGGTCTTTATCACAAGAGATAAAGTTTCACACTGGGATACTACACAGATCTTGAAAAAATACATATCTAGAATTGAGAATATGCATGCCCTTCATATTTAGACATTTTTTTTATCATGGAGTTCAGTTTTAATGCAGCTGCCTATTTAATCACTTGCTGCCTGCCCACCGTCAAAATGACGGAGGGGCGGTGTGGCTCTCGTTCTGGGACAACTTCTTATGACGTTGTCCCAGAAGGCGCGCAACAGGGCGATCTGTGTAAAGAGCCGTGGCCACGGTTCTTTAACCATGTGATCGGCTGGTCACATGTAAACAAGAGGCGCCGGTAATCAGCGCTCCTCACCTCACAGAGGCTGACAGAGTGTGTGGGGAGGAGAGACTATTAGCGGCATCTCCTCACAGAGGACATCTAGGGATGAAATCGGTGCCCTGATTACCATTAGCGCCACCAGTGCCAGCAATCACTGCCCACAAGTCCCCACCAGTGCCAGCAATCAGTGCCCATCAGTGCCAGCAATCAGTGCCCATTAGTGATGCCAGTCAGTGCTGGCTATTAGTGCCGCCTATCAGTGCTGCCTATCTGTGCCCAACAGTGCCACCTATCAATGCCCACCAGTGCCACCCATCAGTGCCACCTATCAGTGCCCATAAGTGTGGCATATTAGTGCCTCCTCGTCAGTGCCACCTAATCAGTGCCCATCAGTGCCACCTCATCAGTGCCGCCTCATCAGCACACATCAGTGGAGAAAAATTACTTATTTACGAAATTTACTGACAGAAACTAACAAAATGTTTTATTTTATTTTTTAATTCAAAATTTGCACTTTTTTTCTTTTTTTTTTTAGTAAAAAACTCAGCAGTAATTAAGTCCCACCAAAAGAAAGCTCTATTTGTGTGAAGAAAATTATAAAAAAAATTCCACATGGGTACAGTGCAGCATGACCGCGCAATTGTTATTCAAAGTGTGACAGCCCTGAAAGCTGAAAAATGGCCTGGGCAGGAAGGGGGTGAAAGTGCCCAGTATTGAGGTGGTTAATGATTTGGGAACCACAAGGTGGAATTGGGAGGAGCTAAACAGTTGTTTGCAGTGACGATTTCTGCCCCTTATGCAAAAGTAAGGGCATAACCAAAAACCAAAGGGCTGTGCAGAAATCCTATGACCTCAGGGCTGTGTAACCGGCAGAGCTCCACCCAAAAGGTCATAAAAAATTCTAGGTAATACTGCTATGCCTATGCAGCAGCTGGGACACCTTCTGGAAAAGTCGCATGCATGCACCATTTTTAACAGTTTACATATGCTAGTTCTGCTTTAATAGCATTTTTTCTAACTGTGCAATATAAAGCAAAGAGAATTTATTTTAACAGAATAATTAATGTTAAGTAATAAAAATTGTTTAGACTGAAAATCTACCTTAGCGGTGTGAAATATAAACTGACAGGTTCTTTTTGTTTTGTTTAAACAAAAAAATCTGAACTACAACTCCCAGCATGGATGGATTGACTGACAGGTGCACGTGAAAAGCTGACTGCAAATCCTAAGCATCTGTAAATCAGATTTCAGTCTGCACGGTATATTGGTCAGGTCATTGACAGCATTACCCCAAGGCAAGTTAGCAATTTTGGTTTACTTGCAGATGTCTGTTTTGCTAGCACACCTTTCATTTTGAGCGTCACACATTATAATAAACTTTGTGGCATGCTGCCACAAGCTGTGAAATCAATGTAAAAACCCTTCCGCCAGGAAGCGGACTCTAATTGCATACTAAAAGAAAGCAATGTGTGCTGTGCTTTCAATAATCAATTACGCTTAATGGTTGTATGAACTATTTTAGTTCTTTATCTGAGAACCTATTAAAAAATATCTGAATTGCTCTTGATTGCAGCTTTTTACATGCCGCAGGATTGATTTGTCTAAGTAAGACCTTTGGGAGGCTATAGAGGGCACTGCAAATCAAAAACTGCATTACATTCTAATCCAATCTACTGATAATGTTGTGGTCCTGTGGGCATTTTTCTAGGCTGAAAACATTTGGAATTCTCACATGGCAGCATAAAAATAAAACAAAAAAAAAAAAAAAAAAAAAACTACCTTCTAATTCTTTACGCAAACACAAAAAGGAGGTTGTTGAGCAGGAATAAAACACTGAACCTATTTTCCATGCACCTATACCCGCTGCCTAATCGTGGCATTATAGGAATTCGTAAAAAATAAAAATAATAAAAAAAAGTTCCAACTAAAAAGCATATCACCATTTCAAAGTGTACAAAAGTGTCCATAAAACAATCCAAATATACAGTGCTTGTGGTGTTCCACTCCTTGTGATGGGTCTGATCAGAAAAGACACCCAACAATCCACGCCTTGCTATGGTTATGATCAGGAAAGATACCAAACAATCCACTCTTTATAATGGTTCTGATCAGGAAAGACACCCAACAATACACTCTTTGCAATGGTTCGGATCAGGAAAGACACCCAACAATACACTCCTTGCTATGGTTCTGATCAGGAAAGACACCCAACAATACACTCCATGTGATGGTTCTGATCAGGAAAGACATTCAACAATCCATTCTTTGCTATGGTTCTGATCAGGAAAGACACCCAACAATCCACTCCATGTGATGGTTCTGATGAGGAAAGACACCCAACAATCATCTCCTTGTGATGGGTCTGATGAGGAAAGACACCCAACAACCTACTCCTTGTGACGGTTCTGATCAGGAAAGACACCCAACAATCCACTCCTTGAGACGGTTCTGATCAGGAAAGACACCCAACAATCCACTCCTTGTGATGGGTCTGATCAGGAAAGACACCCAACAATCATCTCCTTGTGATGGGTCTGATGAGGAAAGACACCCAACAATCCACTCCTTGTGATGGTTCTGATCAGGAAAGACACCCAACAACCTACTCCTTGTGACGGTTCTGATCAGGAAAGACACCCAACAATCCACTCCTTGTGATGGGTCTGATCAGGAAAGACACCCAACAATCATCTCCTTGTGATGGGTCTAATGAGGAAAGACACCCAACAATCTCCTCCTTGTGATTGTTCTGATCAGAAAAGACACCCTACAATCCACAAGACAAGAGAAACCGAAGACAAGCTGAAGGTCAAGGTAACAGGCAGGAAGGAATAGTCAGACAAGCCAAGGATCAGACCACGGATAAGACTCAAAGCAACCAAAGGAGACAATCACACACAAGCCAACCACAGACAAACGTTGATCAGCCATGCAGCCTTGTACTGCCAGGATTATATCCTGTTACCAATTAAGGCCAGAGGCAGAGGCCAGCTGAAGAGGGCCTACTAAAGCTCACAGGTGAGGGAGGCCCAGCCTTTAACTGGACACATGCAGCAAACGTAGGCAACAGATAAGACATGAACGTTTGCTTAGGTTACATGACAGAATGTTTACTATGGTTTCATGACACAGAGCCTGAAAGAGCGGTTTCCTGAATAGTTCAGCTCTCTGCTAGTCTATCTATTCTATAGCAACCTCCCTGGCACAAAATTCAGCCTAGTTTTATCTCCTGTGTTGGCGAACTTGTCAGAAGTTATCATGCTGATAACAGAAGAAGAGCGGAGCAGGAGAAAGCCATAGGACTTAGTGTTTTGAAGAGAGATAAGAAAACACTGCAGATATATGTGCCCAGCTCAAATCCCATGAATCAGGTTTACATCCACCTTTAACCTTTTCTACCACTTTAAAGCCTTATACACAAAATGAGATTATTGGAGGAATAATAGGGTTTTTATCATGCTAATCTCCATATAAAAAAATGAAGAAGTACGAAAATTCTCGTACAACAGAATAAAATTTCAGAAGTGACCTAATGTATTGTATTTTCAGATAAAGACTGTACTGATTAAACAAAAATCTTACGAGAAAAATGTTCGCGTTTGTCCCTTCGGATAATTTCAGATGAAAGCGGTGTACCAACGATCAGATAATTGAACAATCACTTTGAAAGCTGTATTTTTTGGACAATTTTCTGATCATGTATACGAGCCTCAAGTCTGGGTTCCAATCAACAATATAAAAAACATAGCAATGTTGCCAGAATTTGAGATAAAGATTCAATAAGCAATATATCAAGTGAAATGGATAAGTAGGGAACACTTGTGAGATGCTACTTTCATATTGTTAAACAAAACCTGTACCAATACATATATAAGCTGAACCTGAAGTTTTCCTGAAAATGCTAGTTACCTGGCTGTTTGAATGTTTTCTGAGGCACACACCTGAAACAAGTGGAAGTCAGAACACCAATCTAAATACCTGTTCCAAGTCTGTACTGGGGTCCTTACATTTATTTATTCAGTTTAACCACTTGCCGACCAGCCGCCATCATTATACTGCGGCAAGGTGGCTCATTCCCGCAAATCGCCATAGGTATACGTCAGCCCATGCACCCGCTCTTGTGGGCACGCTCCGATTGGTGGGGGGGGGGGGAGCGAATCAGCGGGTCCGGCGGACTCAATGTCTGCCGGCTACTCGCGATCGTTCCCCCGCAGTGACAGAACAGGGATCTGCCTGTGTAAACAAGGCAGATCTCCATTCTGACAGGGAAGATCACACAGATCCTGTCTTCCTACTATGCAGGAAGACTGATCTGTGCGTTTCGCCAGTCACACAGCCCCCCCCATACAGTTCGTAAACACACATAGGGAACACATTTAACCCCTTGATCTCCCCTGATGTCATTAGTACAATAACAGTGCATATTTATAGCACTGATTACTGTAATAATGTCACTGTCAAAAATGTCAGTTAGGTGTCCGATCTGTCTGCCGTAATCCCACTAAAAATCACTGATCGCAGTCATTACTAGTAAAAAAAAAAAAAAATAACAAAAATGTCATAAATCTATCCCCTATTGTGTAAACACGTTAACTTTTGCACAACCCAATCAATATACGCTTATTGCATTTTTTTTTACCAAAAATATGTAGCAGAATACATATTGGCCTAAACTGATGAATACATTTGTTATTTTTACTTTTTTTTTTTTTTTGAAATGTTTATTTGTTTTTTCAAAATTGTCGCTGTTTTTGTTTATGGCGCAAAAAATATAAACCGCAGAGGTGATCAAATACCACCAAAAGAAAGCTCTATTTGTGGGGAACAAAAGGACATCAATTTTGTTTGGGTACGTACACGACTGTGCAATTGTCAGTTAAAGCGACGCAGTGCCGTATTGCAAAAAATGGCCTGGTCATTAAGGTGGTAAAACCTTCCAGTCCTTAAGTGGTTAATATGTGCAAAAAAGATAATATTAATCATCCTCCATGTACATTTTTACCAGAAATCTCATCAACTGTTTGCTCTGCCTCGTCAGTTACATTATTCCCAGCTATACCTGAGGACTACAAAACACCACCCTTCTATGTAAAAGAAAAAAGGAAAGGTGCTCAACAGTCTTGCTGTAGAATGAGGAGGGTACTTTCCATAGATACAGCACAGTGAGTGAGCACTGTAACCTGGGACAGGAAGTGTGTTACTGGCGGGTTCACCAGGTGGTAGTAAAGGAAAGAAAGCCAAGAAAAGTAAAAACATGCAATCACCACATCTAAGGAACGGTAAACTGATACATCAATTTTTTTATTCTAGGGTTTAGATACATAAATTGCTGCAGCAATTAAAAGAACAAGCCTAATATAAAAAAGTAGGTGTGGAGGGTTGCGCCTGAAGACGGGCTTTAAGCCTTGTGGCCGGAGATTGGAAGATCCATGCCCTATTCTGCCTTTCATGTGGTTGGAGGGTGCTTGTATGTCCATACTCTGCTTTTAAATGTATCCACACATATGCATGATTGCACCTATATAACATGGTAATCAGGGCCAGCCCTACCATGGGTCCCAGTGGGTCCATTGGACCCAGGCAGCACTTTGAGAGGGGCAGAAAATTGAACCACGGCCACCTCTCCTCTTCTAGTAACCCAGCAAATTAACGACCAAGATTTTTTTCCAGCAGTTTTGTGTGTCATGATGACAATTGACCTAGCCCAGGGACGGATTAACGAAGGGGCTATTGGAGCTGCAGCTTCAGGTCCCCATCTTAAAATAGGCCCAGCCCCCCAAAAAAGAACAGGCCATGCACAGAAAGCAATGGGCACACAGGGAGGAATCTCCACAGACTGGCCCTACATTCCGCATGCACCACCACCCAGGGAAAGTACTGAGCCCCATGAGAAGCTCAGTCCATCCTAAGAAGTGCCCACAGCTTTGTTATTAAGGAAGAGGAGGCTTTACGTGGGAGGTGGCAGTGATCCATGACATTCCTGCGGTTGATGCAGTGCTGGGAGAGGACTCAGAGGGACTTGTGCTGGTCAAAATGAGAGGGATGGAGGAGCCATGAGGATGCGGACAGCCGTTCCGGCCACTTCTCCTAAGAAGTCACTGAGGCCCTAGAAGCAATGTGTATTTTGTGACTTTCGGGTCACAGCTATCATTTCTTGCCTACTGTAGCCCAGCACCAGGCCCATGATGCTCTTAATCCAGCCCTGCCCTAGCCCGCCCCATACTACCCTAGCCTGTGCCTATACTACCCTAGCCTGTCCCCATACCAGTGTTTCCCAACCCAGTCCTCAAGGCACACCAACAGGTCATGTCTTCAGGATTTCCATTATTTTGCACAGGTGATTTGATCAGTTTCACTGCCTTAGTAATTACCACAGCTGTTTCATCTGAGGGAAATCCTGAAAACATGACCTGTTGGTGTGCCTTGAGGACTGGGTTGGGAAACGCTGCCCTATACTACCCTAGCCTGCCCCTATACTACCCTAGCCTGCCCCTATACTACCCTAGCCTGTCCATATACTGCCCCTATACTGCCTTAGCCTGTCCATATACTACCCTAGTCTGTCCATATACTGTCCATATACTACCCTAGCCTGTCCATATACTACCCTAGCCTGTCCATATACTGCCCCTATACTACCCTAGCCTGTCCATATACTGCCTTAGCCTGTCCATATATTACCCTAGCCTGTCCATATATTACCCCCACCTGCCCCAATACTACCCTAGCCTGTCCATATACTACCCTAGCCTGTCCATATACTACCCTAGCCTGTCCATATACTACCCTAGCCTTTCCATATACTGCCCCCGCCTGCCCCTATACTACCCTAGCCTGTCCATATACTACCCTAGCCTGTCCATATACTGCCCTAGCCTGTCCATATACTGCCCTAGCCTGCCCATATATTGCCCTAGCCTGCCCATATACTGCCCTAGCCTTTCCATATACTGCCCTAGCCTGTCCATATACTGCCCTAGCCTGTCCATATACTACCCTAGCCTGTCCATATACTACCCTAGCCTGTCCATATACTACCCTAGTCTGTCCATATACTGCCCTAGCCTGTTCATATACTGCCCTAGCCTGCCCATATACTGCCCTAGCCTGCCCATATACTGCCCTAGCCTGCCCATGTACTGCCCTAGCCTGCCCATATACTGCCATAGCCTGCCCATATATTACCCTAGCCTGCCCATATACTGCCCTAGCCTGTCCATATACTACCCTAACCTGCCCCTATACTGCCCTACCCCGCCGCTATACTGCCCTAGCCCGCCCCTTGGAATTGAACATAAATGGTATGTCATATAATTTTGCATATAGACAAGGTTCTGTTGCATGTAAATTTGACTTCCTCATAAATTTAATTTTACATTTAATTATCATGATATAAAATAATGGATGTGGGGACCTTTTGGTGGGCGGCAGCATTTCATTCTTGGACCCAGACAGCACAATGTCTTGGGCCAGCCCTGATGGTAATTCAACACTCCTGCCAAACTTCAGCCATCACGAAGAGTCAAATAATAGTCACACAATAACCAAATACAAAAGGTACAGTTAATGTAATCTGAATGGCTGGATTTTCCATTCCCCCCCAATGGTAGTAGATAAGAATAGGAAGTAGGAAGGCTTTTCCTTCCTCTACACATGGCATTTATTTGAAAACGATTAATCACATTCCTCAGCCTACTGCAACTGGTCAAACAAAGCAGGGTGGATTTGATTTAAATCACTAGTAAAAATGGTTGACTTAAATTAACTCAATTTAAATCATAATTTGTAAAGAGCAACTGTCATCTCTGTCCCGCAGCGGCTCCTCCTCTGTGACCTGTTGTCTCACCGACAGTCCCATTCACTTAAATGAGACGGCTGGTGATGCAGCACTGACACAGCAAGGTGAGGGAAGTGGCGGCAGCAGGTGAGTGGATCTGTGGACTACAAAACACCTCTCCCTATGTTATGGAGAAGAGAATGAGGATGTGTTCTGTAGTCCTGTCCTAAGGTGACAATGCTGCTCCATAAAAATAGGCAATATGGTACTCCTTCGCTATTCAATTGGGGGTGAAATATACTAGGTCGACTGCCGCAAGCACCAATTTAACTAATTCTGCAGTTAATAGGTATAATAAGAAATCAATGGGTGGTACTGCGCTGTTGGGTATTATTATTGTAAGTTGTGAAGGAAAACCTGTAGTATTGTGATCATGTATCTAACCACTAAATGGTATGAAAACGCTGCTCCATAGACAATGCACAGAGTGAGTGCTGTTACCTTAGGACAGGAATGTTACTTGTGAAAATAACAAAAAAACAAAAAACACAAGCCTGACAAAAGAAATGTGTTAAAGGACTAGTAAACTGAAATGGATTACATTTTTCATGGGCTTAGATTCACTTTGTTTCAGGGTAGATAAAAATAAAGAAAAAAAAATGGATTTTAATGATTTTAAATCAGATTTTTTTTTTTAATTTAAATCAATTTCTTTTTTTTTTTTTTATCAATTTTATTTTCATAAAATGCTTTTGGAGTAAAAAGCTATCTAAACATAGTTTTCTACTTAGGACACATTAATAATTTAGTTTATTCAGCATGAAATGGACCTTAGTTATGTAGCACAAGGCTGTATATTCTGCAATATTTACATTTTTGGTAAACTCATTCAATGAATCCAAGCTCTGCAAGCTGAAATAACATGCACTGCACTGATGCATTCACACAACTTCACAGTAACCATGAAACAAAACAAAGTTCAGGAATATTTCTTTATCCCATTGTTTTGCAAATCTATATACAGTACAAACTGTATGATTGAATCAATTCTGATATCGCTGTTTTACTAACCTGACAGCTTATTATTCTAAATAGAAAACCTTCATTTTGTTCGCAAATATTAAAGATTCTAACTACCAGCAAGAATAAGTCCTTACATTTAAAGAGCACCTGTCACTTCAGATTCATCATGGCAGCGCCTGTTAGCGGGCATCCACTCACCTGCTGCCACCACGTCCTTCACCTTGCTGTGTCACTGCCACATCACCAGCCTTCCCATTAAAGTGAATGGACAAAATAGTAAAACAGAACTCCTGTGTAATGGCTATCCGCATGCCATCATCCCTGATTAATCAAATTATTTTTGAAAACCCTCAGGTTGGGATTTTTAAGGCACAAAAAACAAGTATTTATAAAAAGTTATATATTTTATTAAGTACAAAATTGAGATAAATTAATTAGAAATTGTGTTAAAACTCAAATACATTTAGCATACAGTAGATCAATTGACAAATACTAATGTACAAGACCTAAAGTGAATGGGACTGTCGGTGAGTCAACAGCGGGTCAGAGGGGGAGCCGCTGTGGGGTGGAGATAGGAAAATATATATATTTATATAATATAAAACCTTCATTTTGTTTGCAAATAGTAAAGCCTCATGCACACAGGACGTTTTTACATCTGCATTTGACGTTTTTTTTAACTACCTCTAAAAGCCCCTCCATGTTAGCTTAGGTGTCCATGCCCACGTAAACTGTCAGAGGCATTTGGAGGCAAAAGCCTTTAGGGGCATTAGAAAAAAACGACAGCCTGTGCTTCCAGGAGCAGTGAAAAACGAAAAATGTCAAAAACATGTCTAAACGAGTAAGCCGCATTTAATGTTTTTACATTTTAGGTAGTGTTTTAAATGGAAAAACGTAAAAAAAAAACGCAAATGCGGGAAAACTAAGCAAAAAGCACAAAAATGCAGCAAACCGATAATGTCAAAAAGCGCATTTTTAGCGCTACTGTGATGCTGACGTTTTTACAATGTCCTGTGTGCATGAGGCCTAAATATTGTAACTACCAGCAAGAATAAGTCCTTACATTTAAAGAGCACCTTTCATGGCAGCGCCTGTTAGCGGGCATCCACTCACCAGCTGCCGCCACGTCCCTCACCTTGTTGTGTCACTGCTGCATCACCAGCCGTCCCATTAAAGTGAATGGGACTGTCGGTGAGTCAACAGCGGGTCAGAGGAGGAGGTGCTGCAGGACAGAGATGACAGCTGTGCTTTAAAAATGATGATTTAAATTGGGTTGAGCCTTTTTACTAGTGGTCTAATTTGCCTAGATTTAAATCAAATACACCCTGATTCTGAATACAACAAATTTGGTGCAGACTAGAGCTCCACCTTCTGTCTGGATAGAACACATTTAAAGTGATTGTAAAGGCTGTTCTACTTACCTCCTCTGTGCAGTTGGATTTGCAGAGCAGCCCGGATCCTTCTCTTCTCGGGTTCCTCTTTGCGGCTCCTGGACCCTCCCCTCTTTCAAGTGCCCCCTCAGCCAGCAGCTCTCTATAGGGGCATCCAAGCCGAGTCAGAGCTCTGGGTATCCATTCAGACATGGAGCCCCGACCTGGCACTGCCCCCTCTCTCCCCTGATTGGCTGACAGACTGATTGACAGCTGCGGGAGCCAATCACACCACTGCTGTGTCATCTGGAGAAGTGTACTGGATGGCTGAGGGGTTCGTGGGCATTGCTAGAGAGAAGGGGCTCAGGTAAGTGATTAGGGGGTGCTGGGGAGGCTGCTGCACACAGAAGGTTTTTTATCTTAATGCATAGAATTCTGCCTTTACAACCACTTTAATATTACTAAAGTAATGCTTACTTACATACTTGTTTTGCTTTTAGTCCTGCTATAACTAAGACGTTGTACAAAGTCACAACGTATTCCCCTTAACAGTTCTTGCAAGTTGATATAAAGGTTTTACATTCAGCTTTCCAGCTGGAGCCACTTTTCCACCCAAAACAACAAGAACACAAATCCTTCATCTGCCCACTTCAACCTACAGGATGAAGCTAAAAAGATGAATGAATTATGAGAATGAAAACCGCTGATATGTACAGCCAACAATCTGTATGCACCTCATGTCTTCCATCAATCGATACATGGCTGATACTATCAAGGAATGGCTTCAGCTGTATTATATCAATTTCATTTAAAAGGCAACTGCAGCTTAGTATAGCTGTCCTTTAACAGATATCCCCACCCCCTATCATGCAACCCATGTGGTTGAATAACTACCTTTCATCCATTCTAGTAGGTTTATGGTCCCTGCTCAGCATTGCACCCCCTTTCTACTGAACACACCACCACCTCATCCTACTGCACATGAACGCCATTCATTCCTATATAGAACGCCATAATCCAATATATCACTGGATGGTGTCCTGTGTGCGTAGGAATGAATTAGGATGGTAACGGATGGTCATGCGTTTGCCCATAGGAATGCACTGTCGTCCATTGATGGATGGCTGAAAAACTGTTAGACGGTCCGATTGTGTGAAAGGGACCTTAGGTGGCGGCATGAATGGCAAGTAAGTAGGAGACCTGACAGGGACAAGACAAAAAGTTAGCAGCTTCCAATTATTTTTTGCACATATAAAAACAGAAATAAGGGACAAAACGCAAGAGAAGTTCATGTAAGGGCCCTTTCACATGGGCTTTCTGATCCGATCCGCCTGTCAGTTTTTCAGTCGGACCTGATCGGACACTCCATTCAGTCCTATGGGACAGTGGATGTCAACCGTGACATGTCCGCTGACACTCGCTGCCATCTGATCTGTCAAATACAGACGGATGGTGGCCCTATTTTCTATCCGTCTGGCGGATTGGATGAAAACAGACAGTTGCTGCGTTTTCATCCAATCTCCTCATAGAGAAGAGCGGGACTGACAGGTCCGTCTCAGCAGTCCAGACCTGTCATCCGCTTGCTCAGCAGGGATCAGCGGATCAATCCTCCACTCAGCAAGCGGAGTCAGACCAACGGAGAAATTTGTGTAAAAGGACCCTTAGGCTCCTTTCACATGGGCTTGTCCATATGGCGGACTGCGCTTACTTAGCAGGGGAGATCGGATCGCCTGCCCATTTTCATCCGATCCACCAGACGAATGGAAAATAGGAACTCCATCCGTCTGGATTTGGCGGAGAGGATCGGCTTGGATTGCAGTGGGCATCAGCGGACAGGTCACCACTGACATCCACCGCTCCATAGAGGTGCATGGAGGGTCTGATCAGGTCCCTCTGAAAAACTGACAGGCGGATCTGATCGGAAAGCCCGTGTGAAAGGGGCCTTAAGGTTACATACCAGTTAAAGTGGTTGTATACACATTTTTCTAATTTTTACCTACATGTAAGCCTGTAATAAGATATTCACCCTGCAAGGAGGCGCTGACGCATGCGCCGTGATGTCCCGGCGAAGGCCCGGCACATGGCGCCGGGCCTTACCGGAAAGTCCGCCGCAAAAAAGAGCTCTGACGTCTCGCGGCTCCGGCCACTCACAGCGCCGGAGCCGTGAACCTGGAAGGAAGCCCCGAAGGAAAATGTCAGCTCCCTCTGCGGAGACAGAGTCGCCCGGTCGGATCTTCGTTCTGAGGTATTTCATAATGAGCTAGTATGCGGTGCGTTCTTTGAATCGGTAATAAACTCTACTACCATTAATTCTTTTTAGGGGCACAAGGTAGGCTATGCCATAATGTACTAGTATGCACAGCATATTAGCACATTATGGCACACTTACCTGTCAACCAAGCCCTCCAGCGCTGCGATCGATCCAGGGGGTGCCGGGCACTGCCATCTTCGCCCGGTCTTCCTTCCGAGTTCTGTGCCTTCAGCCACTTGAATGGCAAGGCCGCGAGGATGTGACTCCCCTGCATACTCAGGGAGTCACATCGCAGCGGCACAGATCGGGGCTGTAAATGTGCACTGAGCTGCACGTGTGCAGGTCAGTGTACATGACAGCTGACCGATGGGGTCTCTTCCGTCATAAATATCCTGTCACCAATTTTTTTAACAAAATTTAAATTAATTTACCACTTTAAGGGCCCATTCACATAGGGACGATCCGACTTTGGCACGACTTTGCTAGGCAATTGCAGTGTGACTTCAGGCGACTTACAACACGACTTATGCCAGGCAACTTTACCTGTGGCCAATCAAGAGAAGGGAGGGAGAGGCTTGCCCCAAATAAAAGTCTATTCTTTTCACTGTAAAGTCGCTTGCATTAAGATGGGGATCTAACTTCCATTGACTTCTATGGGCACAAGTCAGATAGAGTACATTAAGACTGCTCCCATTCGTTTGAATGGGATTTGACATGTCAAGCGACTTCGGGCGACTTGAGGTGAGTCAAAGTCGGAGCGCAAGTCGCCCCTGTGTGGATGGGACTTAATTGTTGAAGAGGAGGGGTGATGATGTAATGATCTCCACCTCATCTAATCAGAGAATGCCTAATCAATGAAAAATTACAAGGTGTTGTGTGAATGGTGGCAGTGCCAAGCAAGTTGAACCTCTTTGGTCAGTGGGAAGACGGGAAGCCTCTTGGCATAGTTCAGAGCAGATATCTGCGATCGATGTAGTAGCACCGATTAGTATTACAACAGTGATTGTCAGCTTCCCCAGAGCTCCTTCAGGTATGAATTCTGCATACTTTCGTTTTTTTCTAAGCTGGACCACTGTTGGCAGGCATTAAAGAACAGATCTAGAGTTCAGCTTTACATTTCAATGTGAGTTTTACATTTGCATTCATAATCAGAAAGTTTCCCTTGATGTACAAAGGCCATGGAACCCAGGAACACCGACTTTTGCAGGCTTCATGGTCATTCCAAAAAAGAAAGAAAGGAAAAAAAAGAGGCTACAAGCAGCCAGCCATGCAATGTGAATGGTATGAGTCAGGAAAGTCTTGAAATGGCGATCTCGAGATATAAAAAGCCGTGAGGCTAGCAGATTGTGTAGAAATGGCAGCTGGCAACACAGTGAAAATCGCTAAACACCCCAGTAAAAATAAAACTGGGACTGGAGCAACTTCTACCTGCCACAGCACGCCTACATTTATTCACTGAATATCATTAGTAAGCTGCGAAGTAAACGCTGAGCTATGCAGGGCTGGGGGTGAGCAGTGAAGGGTTACGCTGGACTTTACAGCAAATCTCACACAGGGAGAGTTAATGGAAATTTCATTGCTCGGTAACACACTGTTCTCCCCTCTCCCACACACAGCTGGGCCTACTCCCACCTCCATTATAACAGCTTGAATATTTCAGGGCGATAAGAGGCTGCCTTCTACTCGGATTGATATTCTGTATGAGGAATGGTTTTACGGTTTATATACAAAGCGCAGGTACGGTGCCAGTCCCCGCCCTGGTTCTATATACACAATGTATTGCCAAAACCTGGGTGTACAAACAAGGCAAGGCCTGTGAAGAGAGAGAGAAAAAAAAGGCATTGCACGCCCATCATATTAGACAAAGTAGGGCACTTATCATCCATGAGACTGCATCCTTATAGCCATACCAACAAGGGACTTCTTTCACATGCTATGCTGCAGTGGGAAGGACAGAAGCATGATTGCTATGGGGAACATACATTGCATGAGACAATCCAATCCTCAGACACGAGGATCACGGAGACCCACTGTTATCATCTGTTAGGTTGCTTTCACACGGCTCTGCTAATAAAAACAAAAAACCGCATATGCGTTTTTGATGCATTACCACTGCATTTTCTGGTTGCCTAACTCACAGCATGCACCTGTGAAACATGGACATTTGACTCAAAAAACACACCATGAAATGCAACTGCTGTGCATTTTTGATGTGTTTTCTATTCATTTCAATGGGAAGCTGCGTTTTTGGTGAGGTTTTGAAAAGCACACCAAAGATGCAGCAAGCAGGACTTTTAAATAAACACAACTGCCCAGTGTGAAAAGTTCTATAGGATTTAAAGTGCATTTTTCCTCCACTTTTTTTTTTTTTTTTTTTTTTTAAACGCAGAGTTCCAGTCGTTTTGTGTTTACTAACCACTTCCGGACCACCGATCATACATATACGGCGGTACTTAGAAGTGGAACACCATTGTTATGGTAGCAGATAGCTACCATAACCCCAGTATTGTTTTTTTCAGTGAATGGCCAGCTTTCAGATAAGAGTGGTCTCTGCGGCAAATTCACCACGAGATCACTTTTATCGGGGGCGGCAGAGGTGCCCTCCTTCACTTTTCCGTCGTCTCCGCCACTTACCGGACCCGCTGGTGGCAGCGGAGACAATCGGGTCCGTTCTCCCCAATGCGGTGAGCCGAGTGAGCAGAAGACCCCGTCCACTCGGCTCCATAGCATTGCAGGTCGGAAGCGACGCCAAACATCACTTCTACCCAAAGCTCTTAAAAGGAAAAAATTTTTTTTAAGTCCCATTTTTTTTATTGCATTTAAGTGTAAATATGAGATCTGAGGTCTCTTTGCCCCCAGATCTCATATTTAAGAGGTCCCGGCATGCTTTTTTCTATTACAAGTTATCAAAAAACATTTTTTAAAGGACAGTGTAAAAATGAAAGATAAAAAGTAAAATAAATAAATAAATAAAAAATATTAAAAATGTAAATCGCCCCGACCTGCCGAGCTTGCGCACAGAAGCGAACGCATATGCAAGTCTTGCCTGCATATGAAAACGGTGTTCAAACCACACATGTGAGGTATTGCCGCGATCGTTAGAGCGAGAGCAATAATAGCAATAATTTTGGCACTAGGCCTCCTCTGCAACTCAAAACTAGTAACCTGTAGCTATTTTTAAACATCGCCAATTGAGATTTTTAAGTGCCAAAGTTTGTCACCATTCCACAAGCGGGCGCAATTTTGAAGCATGACATGTTGGGTATCAATTTACTCGGCGTAACATTATCTTTCACAATATGGAAAAAAATTGGGCTAACTTTACTGGTGTCTTATTTTTTATCTTTCAATATTTTTTATTCACTAGAAACAAGAGCTAGACAACTGTGATACATTCTGTTGTGCAATAAAATGTACAACAAAGTCCAGGGTAGCATAAGATAACAAAAGTCACATTTGTCTTTATACTGTGGGTCCTTATTCAATGCTAAGGGAGCAGTGTGGATGCCTCTCCTCATCTCGACACCCCTGATGGGAACACGCTGTGTCAAGAGGCAAAGGGGGTGCACCGATTACACTGGTCTGTTGGTGTAGAGCTGTCCCTGCCACTCCAACGGCTGTGGTGGCCGGCAAGATGGTAATGTGATGACGGAAAGCTGTGGCGGAGGCTTGGAACACTCCCTTAACCACAGAGCTTTTTGGGATGAGTTCACCGGCATGTTCAGTGACGAGTTTCCGAGCAGGTGCACCCTGTTGGTGTGAGGAATGCGCGCTCCTTTTTCAAGCTTTCGAGCACAGTGACGTCATCCCGGCCAGTGGTGTGGTTCAGGGAGCGTTCCAAGCCCCAGCGCCCCTTAAAAAGTTTTGAATATCTAGGAGTGGGAACAATTGGAGATCATGTGACCATTGTCATGGTGGTCACATGATCAGAAGCCAGTCCTGCGGGCTATCAATCTTTAGGGCTGGTTCACATCAGATGCAGTCCAGTGGGCTTTTATTCTGCACCAAAAAGGCATGAACAAAGGCCAAGTTCTCTAGGGGTGCGCATCTTCACTGGCCTCACAATTCGATTTGATTACGATTATCAGGCCAACGATTCGATTCCGCGATGCATCACGATTAGGATACAGGGGGTATCAGTGGGTGGTGTGGGGTGTCAGTGGATGGGTGTGGGATGTCAATGGGTCGGTGAGGGGTGTCAGGGGGTGGATGGGGGGCGTCAGAGGGTGGGTGAGGGGCGTCAGAGGGTGGGTGAGGAGTGTCAGGGGGTGGGTGAGGAGTGTCAGGGGGTGGGTGAGGAGTGTAAGGGGGTGGGCGTGGGGTGTCAGTGGGTGTGGGGTGTCAGTGGATGAGGGGTGTCAGAGGGTGGGTGGTGAGGGGTGTCAGTGGGTGGGCGTGGGGTGTCAGTGGGTGGGCGTGGGGTGTCAGTGGGTGGGCGTGGGGTGTCAGTGGGTGGGCGTGGGGTGTC
>BLSH010108701.1:2542132-2552874 GCA_018402905.1 Glandirana rugosa
TGGCGATTTTTAGCGTCTAGTTGCCGTTTTTATTATTTTTGGAGTCTTTACTTAAAAAAAAAAAAATATAAAACAACATTTTTTTTTCATCGGTTTTGGCCGATTTATATTCTTCCTCATATTTTTGGTTAAAAAAAAAAAAAAATCGCAATCAGCATTTGATTGGTTTGCGCAAAAGTTGCCGCCTTTACGGATGATGAGAATTCATTTCTGAGGTTTTTATTATTTTTGCCGTTGATCTGCGATTTTTAGCGGTACTGCGATATTGGGGCGGACAGGTCGGACCATTTTGACACTTTTTTGGGACCATTGGCATTTATACAGCGATCAGTGCTATAAAAATGCACTGATTACTGTGTAAATGCCATAGGCAGTGAAGGGGTTAACCTGAAGGGGGCGCTCTAAGGGTTAACTGTGTTCCCTGGGTGTGTTCTACTGTATATGGGCTGGGCTGGCAGGGGGAAGGGAGTGATCACAGCTTCCATATACAGGAAGCCTGTGATCATCGCCCTTCAACAGAACGGAGATCCGTGTTTACATACACAGACCTCAATTCTCTCACAGCGGGGGGGATGGGGCGTCGCGGGTAGCCTGCGGCGAACGAGTCCGCCATACCCGCTCCCTCGGACACAGTGAACGCGCCCACAGTACTAGTTGTCGCAGCCGCCGTCATATGATGGCGGTTTGCAATAACGAGCCACCTTGTCGCCGTCAGACGCCGCTCGGCAGACGGCAAGTGGTTAAACACATCAACTTCAGAGACAACATTTTTACTTGCTAATATATTGCACAGATTTTCAGATGGAGGCTCCCAGCAAGCCATCACAAAGGCTGGCGCCGACAGTGGGTACTTTTAAATTATGGTAGAAGGTGTTGCCTTGGAAGATGGAGGAGCCACAATTTCTCAAGGTGCTGTCCTGAAAGACTCCTGGGAAACAAGTTACCGCTTTTCATTGATGATTCTGGATAAGTCATTGCTGTCTGTGTGAATTGGACGGTTGGAGAGGAAGAAGCCTGTCTTTATACCTTGCAGAGGGTGATATCTGCTGGCGTTTTTGACTCACTAGCGATAGTGTGTCCACTAAGTCTGGTAAGGGTATCTCCCTATAACACCTAGGGTGTGCATGTCCTCGCTGGTGGTCGGGCTGTCTCCTCTGGATACCTCTGGTGGAAGGATATATCTGTTGGTCTCAGCTTTAAACTCCAGGAACCACTCATATACAGTTATCTGGACTTTATTTAAGACTATTCAAATCTGGACTTTTTGCACTTTACACGTTAGAATTCATTTCTTCATGTGCACACTGTTGGTGTAATATTTTTCACAGCAAGTATTTTTAATTAATTAGTGCAACTTATCTAAAAATATACGTTTCCTGGTTGTTGCTGGCTAAAAATACTGATCCACTAAACCAGAACAAGCATGTTACTAGTGAAGTCAGATGCCTTTGTTCTGAACAATTGAATAAAGGTACTGAAGGCTTTCCAGCCACATGTCAACCAAGTAAACTAGCATTTTAGGGAGAAGCCTGTAGTTGCAGTCTATATAATTCTCTCAGTGCAGAATCTCTTAAAAATAAACATGCACTGCGGGACGTATGTCGCCCCAAAGCAGTTCCTGAACTATTTTTGGGTGACATGAGTCCCGCGATGCATGTTGCCACGATTGCAGCACACTTTATCGTCCGACAATCGCGGCAGACCCGCACCGCATTTTGAGGGGCATTCAAATGAATGGCATCTCAAACATGCATCCCTCATTTTGCCATTCACATATTGGCGCTGTCAAATGACGGGTAGATTTGCGGCAAATCTGCCCGCGATTCACTACGCTGATATGTGAATGCAGCCTTCCTCCAGTCTTTTCAGCTAGAAATCTGGAGGAAGTGTAAAAGGGCTGATCAGGGGGTGAGAGTTAGGGTGCTTACCAACATGTTATACCCTAAATACAGGTGTAACATATAATACAGGTGTAACATATAACATTCTTAACGTTCCTAAAGGTAAAGGCTTGTACACACTAT
Source organism: Glandirana rugosa (assembly GCA_018402905.1). Taxonomy (NCBI): domain Eukaryota; kingdom Metazoa; phylum Chordata; class Amphibia; order Anura; family Ranidae; genus Glandirana; species Glandirana rugosa. Next base: position 2,544,157 of record BLSH010108701.1, read on the forward strand.
AAGAAAATCGACCAAGCATTTTCGTCCGAGGTGCGATCGTACGATTTTCTTATAGTGTGTGCACAACTTTAGACAGCCAATTCCGACCTTCAGAACATACGGGAAAATAACTAATTATTTTCGTATAACCACTTCACCCCCAGCGCCGTAAATAGGCAGCGGCTACATTTGAGTGGCTGTACCAGGATATAGCCTGGCTACAGGCTATATCCCGGTACCGTTTTTTAGAGTGGACGGTCGGCTATCTGGGGATAACGACCGATCCGGCTCGGGAGCCGCTCGATCGTTATCCACGGGGACGGGAGGGGACAACCCCCCTCCCGCCGCTCTTCTCCGGGCTCCCATCCCACCGGGAGACTGGAGCTACTATCCGGCGCGTCCACCGGCTCAGAGGAGACCTGATAGAAGCTGGAATCGGCTCCGGTCGGGTCTCCGTCGGCAAATTCCGGAAAGCGATGGCATAACGTCACTTCTGGTTTACCCAGCGGCTAATGGCGCCAGTTTTAAAAAAATTACAGTATTAAGAATCGCCGTTTTTGGTGATCTGAATACTGTGAAGTGTAAAGGAGGGATGGGGGGGTCTTTTAGACCCCCCAGCCCTCCATAAAGAGTACCTGTCACCACATATTACTATCACAAGGGATGTTCACTTTTATTGCTATCACAAGGAATGTAATCAGAATTTTTTGTGTTAAAAATAAATAAATAAGAAACATTTTAAAGCGCCACCGTCCCCGCAAGCTCGTGCAGCAAAGAAAACGCATACGTAAGTCGCGCTCGCACATGAAAACTGTTCAAACCACACGCATCGCTGCGATCGCCAGAGTGTAAGCAATAATTCTAGTAAAAGACCTCTTGTGCACCTCTAACCTGGTTACCATTAAAAATTTTTAAAGCGTCGCCTATGGCGATTTTTAAGTACCGGACTTTGTCGCCATTCCGTGAGTGCGCGCAATTTTTAACCGTAACATGTATGGCATCTATTTACTCGGCGTAACATCCTCTTTCACAATATACAAAAAATTGGGCTAACTTCACTGTTGTGTTACTTTTTAACTCAAAAAAGTGAAAATTTTCCACAAAAAAAAAAAAAAAATCACGATTGAAAGACCGATGCGCAAATACCCTGTGGCAAAAAGTATTGCAACGATCGCCATTTTATTCTCTAGGGTGTTTGAAAAAATATATATATAATGTTTGGGGGTTCTAAGTAATTTTCTAGCAAAAAAACACTATTTTTAACTTGTAACCAACAAATGTAAAATATGGCCCCGGTTGGTACGTGGTCAATGTATACCCTTTTCACATGACTTTCGTATGAGAAAAATCAAAAATGAAAGACTGCGCATGATTGGAGACCATAAACAACAACAAAAAAAATAGCCCTTGTTGTACAAGATTTTTCATACATTATTTCCTTCCTCGGTTCCAACTTGCTGTAAAACAATGAGAAAAATCTGACGGATCGTTTGCCTAAATTTTCTTATAGGGTGTACCCACTTTAAAGTGGTTGTAAAGGCTGAATGTTTTTTTATCGTCACGTATTCTATGCATGAAGTTAAAAAATCTTCTGTGTGCAGCTTCCCCAGCAGCCCCCCTAATTCTTACCCAAGCTTCATCTTGAGCCAGCGATGTGCAGGAGAGCAGCTGCTCTCCCGGGTCTCTGCCTCCACATTGGCTGAGACACAGCAGCGGGAGCCATTGGATTCTGCTTCTGTTAATCACAGCCAGTGAGGAGGGAGTGGAGGCAGGCCCGAGCCCCGTTCTGTGTCTTATGCACACAGAGGAGGGCTTGGGAGCGAGTATGCACAGCAAGCACAGGGGGACGACACACACATGCGGCTCAGGAGCAAGCACACACAAATAACCCCATTGCAAGTGGCTTGCTATGGGGGCACTCTGGAAAAAAGGGGAGGGGCCAGGAGCGCTAGCTTGGGAACCGAGAATTGGAGAAACAAAACCACAGCACAGAGCAGGTAAGTATAACATGTTTATTTTTTTTTTTTTTTTTTAATCATGAGCCTTTACTATCACTTTAAGGCTAAGTCCACACTCTTGTGGGTTTGCATGGGCACGGCAGCCCATTCATTTGAATGGGCTGCTGTTGGAGGTGCACCGAAATGAAAATTCTGCTGCCAAAACCGAAAGTTCAGGAGGAACTTGGCCGAACCCGAAATTGACTGTTTTTAAAAAAATATATATTGGACTTTTGAATTATCATGAATTTAAACAAATATGAATTTATTTTGACCATTATCGGCACCTTTTGAAGCAGTGGTAAAAATCCTACTTGCTGCATTTTTGGTGCATATCTGGTCAGTTAAAAAAAAAAAAAAAAATGCACCTCCCCATTGAAATGCATTAAAAACACAGCAAGAATGCATAAAAAATGCACCCGTGTTGCATATTTGATGCCTTTTTTTGAGTCACATGACCTAGGAAAAACTTTATAAGCACAGTAAAATCGAGACAAAATAGCTGGAAAAATCGCAGGCGTTTTCAGCAGCACTCTTTTTCTTATCAGCACAATGTTAAAACCCCTATTTTTGGCCGCCAAAATTTCGGTGCATCAATAGCTGCCGTACCTGTGTTTCATACAGGAAATAAATAGCTGTACCATTTTAAAAACGCAACGGCAAGGATTTCCCTATGGTTCCCGCAATCACAAACGCGCTGTGTTTTTAGATGCATGGGGCTGCTATTAAGAATGAATGGCAGCCCCATGCGTTTTTAAAGAGCAGCACATAGTAGTTGCGGGTGTAGGAATCACTGCGATTTCTGCACACACAACCACCCGCAATAGTGTGAACCTAGCCTTAACACGTAATCTGCCTGACTTTTCAATTAAAAAGTCAAAACAGCAAAAAAAAAAAAAAAAAAATTTGTGAGCAAGACTAGGATTATGAAAGACATGGAAAAGAACAGAAAAATAAGTTCTGCGGCGCATAGTGAGTACCCACAAAATACTATTATTGGGCCACAACTGACAGTCTCACAGACACAAATAAGCCTCAGGAAAATATATATTATATATATATATATATATTTTTTTTTTTTTTAATTAAATGTTTCCATTGTATTTTTAAATGCACAAAAATGATATTTTTGCCTCACTGAGCCTACCTTAACCCCGTCATGCCTAAGAGTAAATCAATCTAAATGCCTAAGCACAATTTTGAAACTTTGACATGTGTTATTAAAACTATACCCATCACTACAACTACTTTGTACATCCAGGTGAATTATATCTGTTTTTTTTTTCAGGACAAATTGAGTTTTTTGGTGGTAAATGGTAATGGATATCTCCTGATTTTTTTTTTTTATTATCAAAGAAAAACTAGCCCAGAATGGTAAAAAAATAAATATTTTTTTAAATGTAGCGGTATCTTTCTTGCTACTACCATAACCTTCCACCAAAATACAACCCAAATTAAATTCTCCTGCTCCTGAGGATTGCAGCGATACCACATATGTGTATGTTAGTTCTTTTTTGTACACCCCAAAAACAATAGATTGTAAGCTCTAATGAGCAGGACCCTCTGATTCCTCCTGTATTGAATTGTAACTGTACTGTCTGCCCTTAATGTTGTAAAGCATTGTGCAAACTGTTGGTGCTATATGAATACTGTATAATAATAATAATTATTAGTGCCCATTTTGTTTTTTTCCAAATCCTAACCAAAAACACACTGACACAGATACTAAAATAAAAAAAATAAAAAAAATACTGACCCTGACCCTGACCCAAACACTAACCCTGGCGCTGACCTAGATCAAACCTTGAACTAGGTATTTTTGCAAATATGTGCAATTAAACCCTCTATCTTTCACATGAACTGTTAGACCGGGCTAGCTGGTAAGGCCGGCCATACAAGGAGCAAATTTCTTTCCTGCAACCACTGGTGTTGGCAGTGTTGATGCAGGCATCCCTCCTGCCGGCAACTGTCTTCTGCCAGCAACTGTCTTCTGCCAGCAGGGGGGGGCGGGGGAAGCCATCTCCATCACAGGAAGACAGTGATTAGCGCTAGCAGCTATAGCAGCCGCTAGCGATAATCGCAGGTAAAACCAGGCATGCTGGTTGTACCCAAGTTGTTCAATGGATCAGCTTGGTGCATTCAGCCTGCCCATACAGGGTTCGAACAGGAACCGGCCGAGATTCGAACCATGTATGGCCTGCCTTCGTGTGCTGAGAAATATTCTGAGGTTTATAAGGTGTGTGAATATAAGTCACACCTGAAGCACCATGTGGTCACCAAACCTGGATCCACCCCGCTGCCCAATCCGGGACCAAGCGTGGAAGTTCTCATGGCTCCAGAACTGTGCATGAGCAGTTCATGGTCGCTGGCAAGGGGGGTTTTTTCGGGTACTTTTCTCCTGTCTACCGACACCCTCCTGTTGGAACCCCAAAAACCATAAATAGGCAGTATGTGGTTCAATTTACAGGCAAGTAAATGCAAGGTTCCGGCTCGGGTATAAAAAACATTCATACAAGCTGAACTGGTAAAGGGGGTACAAGGAAGAAGAACTCTGCAAATTCTACCATTTATACGTAACTTGCAGTTACTCATTTTCGAAGTGTAAGGTTAATAATCAAGCACGACAGTCTAGCAAAGCAAACCTCTACAGTGGTCCTAATTAAACAAAATTGCACTTCAACAATGAGCTTTCAGATGGAAGGGTAAATATACACTGAAAGGTAGAGGAGTATTGAAAGAAAAACAAGCTATGACTTCATATTTCACAGGGCACCCTCAGACACACACCTCCAGTATGACTCACGCCACAAAGCCACAGGTCACTTCTTATTGCTGCTAAACACATTCTCAAACCATTTCTCAGCAAAATGGACACGCTGCAACTCAAAACCTAATGTTTTACAGGCATATGATGGGTTTTTTTTTCTGCCTCTAACTGCCCACATCACTTGCACATTCTGAAGAGGAGCCTTTGGGCTGAAAACGGTGCATAAAAGCACATAGGGAAATTTGCACGGTAATATCATTTGAATGGTCAGAATTAATATTCTGACCAACAGAATGTGTTAAGGCCAAATGCAAGAAACGGGCATAAGCATGTGCAAACTTGCATAAACATACATGCAAAAGCTTTTAAAGTGTTCTTCCAGCTGCTTTCCCCCAGGAATACAGTGTGCATGGACTACCTGTCCATGCACACTACCTGAAAAGCTTTTGGTAGCTTCTAAAAGGTTAAAGTGATTGTAAAGTCTTGTATTTTTAATTAAAAAGAATAAACATGTTATAGTTACCTGCTCTGTGCAGTGGATTTGCACAGAGCAGCCTGGATCCTCCTCTTCTCGGGTCCCTCTTCGGTTCCCCTGGCCCCTCCCTCCTGTTGAGCGCCCCCACAGCAAGCAGCTTGCTATGGGGGCAGCCGAGCCGAGTTGATGCTCCCTGTGTCCATTCAGACACAGAGTTGGGCCCGGCCCCGGCCCCTTTCTATTCTCATCGACTGACTGATTTTTATTGACAGCAGCGGGAGCCAATGGTGCCACGCCACTGTCTCAGCCAATGAGGAGGGGAGTCCCAGACGGCCAAGACATTCCTACAACATTTCTGAAGTTAGAGGGACCTCAGGTAAGTATTAGGGGGGCTGCTGCACACAGAAGGATTTTTATCTTAATGCATGAATGCATTAAGATAAAAAAACCTTCTGACTTTACAATCCCTTTACAGCCTGTTTATGGTCAGTAACAATTAAGAAAATGGTGAAAAAAAAAAAACATCTACAGTGAAAAGGGAAAGAAGGGATGAATCAGTATTATTATATTCATTTTTTTACATTATATTTTAATGTTCTTTTTAAAATCACTTTTTTTCACTTCTAAGCCTGTTAGTGCCCGTTCACAAAGGGGTGACTTGCCTCAAGTCGCTTGACATTTGAAATCCCATTGAAATGAAAGGGAGGCGTCTTAATGTACACTACTGAAGTTGGAACGACTTCAGAAAAGGTTCCTGTACTACTTCAAGGCGACTTCTATCCGACTTGTGCCCACAGAATTGAATAGAAGTTGCCTCCAAGTCGAATCCCCCATCTAAATGGAAGCAGCTTTACAGTTAAAAGAATAGAATTTATCTTTACGCAACCCCCTCCCTCCCTTCTCTGATTGGTCACAGGCAAAGTCGCCTGGCATAAGTCTGTTGTAAAGTTGCCTGAAGTCGCACTGAAAGTCGCTCTGAAACCGCCTAGTAAAGTCGCGCTCAAGTCGGGTCGTCCCTGTGTGAATGCAGACTAACTGCAGATTAAGGATGGGCTCGGGGGTGTTCGCAACTGGGCCTGAGCGTGCCAGGAAGTTTACACTACGCAGCGCTAATCACAGGCAGTGAGACATTTCTCGATCGCTGCAGCCATCCATCGGGAAATATCTCACTGCCTGTGATTAGCGATGCGCAGTGTAAACTTCCTGGCGAGCTTGGGCATGTGCAGTTGCAAACACGCCCGAGCTCATCCTTACTGCAGATCACAGACTAATTCTGAGAACCGTTCTGAACTGTGAATGCTGCAAAGAGTAATTTTGTAACAGAATGTTACATTATTATGCTAAAAGATAAGGTGCTGATTCACACTTATGTAACTTCTGGAGTCCAACAGATACCTATGACAAAGGAAAACACATTATATTCAATGGCGCCCATTCTCATCAATGCGACTCAGCATGGTGCTATTTTGGTGCGATTTACAGTGCATTTGGCCTCGCAGAATATGCAAAGTATCATTATACTACTCTGTTTTATGGTTTCAGATAGAGTGGGGAAGGATTAAAATGAGGAAAATCTACAACAGGGACACAGACAGCAATAAAAATGTCACAGGCTCTAGCCTTCCACTATTCTATTTAAAAAAAAAAGAAATGTATTTCTGGTTGTTCTGTTTTGTGCGCTATTAGAGATTTCCCATCACTTCCTGTTCAGAAAAACACCAGCCTCATATAGCAGTAAAGGCCTGACAAGGACTCTAACTCTTCACCAACTTAATACAAAATAATATAGACTTTAAGGCTGGATTCACACCATTGCGGTGCGAATTCCAGCCTGTCTGCTGCTGAGAAGGGGCGGAGCCACCATTCGGCGGCTCATGTCCGTTCTCGCAGCGCATCAGCTGCTCGGGGAGGGAGGGGGGAGGGAGGGGGGGTGCAGCGAGGAGGGTTAAAATCCCTGCAAAATCGCTGTTCAATGCGGAGCACATCTCCGTGTTAGATGCGCTCCCATTGAACTCAACAGGCTGGGAATTCGCACCGCATTGCACAAAAATCGTGTGCGGTTTTTGTGCAATGCGGAGTGCGAATGCACCGCACATATGTGAACCGGACACATTGAAAACAATGTGTTTTCAAGTGTCCTGCGAATTGGATGCGGTTTAAGCCGCATCCAATTCGCATAGGTGTGAACCCAGCCTAACTGTCTGTTAATGTGATCAAAGCCCAAACACCAGATTGACGTAGCATCAGAGCCCTATGCCCACCTTGGAGCACCCCCAGCAAACTTTAATTTTTATTGTATATACATAGTTTTCTTTCCAGTTGGTGTTCAGTCCCGTTATGTACATAACAGATCTTACTCTGGCAGTGAACAGGTTCTGAATGCTGCAGAGAGCACACCATGTAATGACAGGTTGCCTCCCTCCGCAGAATAAATCAGTTAACCTGGGGCAATTTGATATACCCCAGGAGGTGGGACCTATGCGCCCTAAGCTCACAGGAAATGGGTTAAATTACCCAGGACATCTTTCAATCTAGAAGAGGACTGGCGCTGAATGGTGAAATAGTGAGCCTGCAGAGACAGCGTTAAAGATAGAACGAGTGCCAGACATAGCAAGAGCCGTTTATTTTTACTGGTGTAGTTGGGCTTCCATTTCCCACCAGCAGAAGTGTGCACATGGCGTACATTCAACTTAAATCATGGGTTCTCAACCTGTGGCCCTCCAGCTGCTGCAGAACTACAAGTCCCATCATACCTCTGCCTTTGGGAGTCATGCTTGTAACTGTAAGTCTTGCAATGCCTCAAGGGACTTGTAGTTCTGCAACAGCTGGAGGGCCACAGGTTGAGAACCCATGACTTAAATAAACATCCTGGTGGCTTAAGAGAAGTCTTCCATGTTGTTTTAACCACTTGACAACTGGGCACTTAAACCCCCTTAACAACCAGACCAATTTTCAGCTTTCAGCGCTCTCACACTTTGAATGACAATTACTCAGTCATGCAACATTGTACCAATATGAAATTTGCGTCCTTTTTTTCAAACAAATAGAGCTTTCTTTTGGTGGTATTTAATCACCGCTGGGTTTTTATTTTTTGCGCTATAATTAAAAAAAGACCAAAAAATTTGTAAAAAAATGAATTTTTCTTCGTTTCTGTTATAAAATTTAGCAAATTAGTAATTTTTATTCATAAATTTTGGCCTAAATTTATACTGCTACCTATCTTTGATAAAAAAAAAAAAAAAAAATTGTGTATATTATTTGGTCCTTGTGTAAGTTATAGAGTCTACAAGCTATGGTGCCAATCACTGAAAATTGATCACTCCTGATCAAACCTGATGTACTGACCACCTATCTCATTTCTTGAGACCCTAACAAGCCAGGAAAGTAAAATACCCCCCAAATGACCCCTTTTTGGAAAGTAGACATTCCAAGGTATTTAGTAAGAGGCATGGTGAGTTTTTTGAAGTCTTCATTTTTTTCCCACAATTCTTTGCAAAACT
>BLSH010108701.1:2630372-2649724 GCA_018402905.1 Glandirana rugosa
CGATTCCTGTTCGGATAAATGACTCCAGTCCCTCACGACAACACTCAAACACAGGCATCCGCCCACTTTGCTCTCTTTCCCCTGTGTTCTTATTGGCAGAGAGAGAGAGAGCGCCAATCCAAGGCAGCAGCAACAGAGGACCATGTGACATGACGTCCTATTACAAGATAGCCCCATTACTTTTAAAGGGGACGGGAACTACAAAGCCCAGAATGTTCAAGTAGAAGAGGAACTAAAGACTCCATCTTGCTTTTCTGAGGGGATTGAGACACCACAAGGTCGTACAAGAGACTGGACCTAGGGGAGAGCTGCTGCCTCCCAGGTCAGTCCACCGCTTCTCTACAGACATCCACGGCCGGTCAGGGTACCCAGCCTGAGAGAGGATCCCAGGTGCATATCCAGGTGCACCTGCACTGACAACGTGAGGCGTTCCAGTGTGAGGTGACCAGTCGGTCTCCAGAAGAGCCTGCCTGTTCCAGGACGTTCGTTTGGGCCTTGACCTCAGGATTGGCGAGAGGGCACTTGCAGAAAACAAGGACACTGCACACAGACAGAGTTACTTCACTTCTGCCCACACTTGCCCGAACCAGGGTCTCATTGACGCCCTATTGAGCAGCCACAGTGTCCACCTTGCTATCTGGATACTGTCAGCACACCACAATTACACTTTGCCAAGCAGGAGTTCTAAGTGCATCAACTAAAGTGTCTAGCTAAAGATCCAAGGCCTCATCCTTCTTTGAAGGGACTGAAGTTACTGGTACCCTACAGGCATGCACACACATACTCAGTGTCACACCTTGACAGGGAATTGATCATGGGACCTGGTGTTCTTGGGTTGGTTCCTTACTGCCTGAACTCCTACCTGTGTAGAGCCCTGGTTATCTGCTGCTTCATGGTATGGACTCTGGCTCCACCCTGTGGCCAGCTGTTGGCAGTTACCTGATCAGGAACCTATAAATCATCACTTCCCCTTCCTGTCTCTGCCCTGGTATATGTTCTACTTCCTGCTTGTGTGTATCATATTGTTTATCTTGCTGCTGACTTCGGCTTGTTGCCAACTTCGCTTTTTGGACTACACCTTTGGATTACGCTGACCATTGATGCTGGCCCTGCCTATTTCCGACGCCACCTTCTGGAATACCCCGTGGATCTATGCTTTGATTTGCTGACTAGGACCATTATTGGATTGCCCTCCCTTCTGCCTGGCTCCCGACTTTGCCCACTACAAACTGTGAGTTACTTGTTACTGTTGTCCCTTGATTTAGCCTGTTTGCACTCTCTATTGTGGTCCCGGAATTCTGGCTGCAGGATCGCAACCGTCCCTCCACCTGATACTGGGATAAGAAGACTACTGGTCAGGAAACCAGAGTGGCGATTGGGGTCCCTGGCAGACCTAACACTCAGGGCTCTGTATCTGTAGTACGTGTGTGGGATAGTCTGATTTGAGAGTTAAGCCACTGAATGTAGGACTGTGTACATTGTCTGAAATTGGGCATGTGGTGTAGGGGGACAGAAGAGAGAGGATTGACATAAGAGAAGGTCATTCTTCTGCTCTTCTCCTGCATGGACTCATAGAGCCAATTTGAGTAGAGGTAACCAATCGGGTATAGACTGCCATATTGTGATTTACTGCTATTAAAGTGTTGCTCTTGGGGTTATTCGCAGTTGTGGAATCCCCTGAAAGCAGCCTGACTATAGTATTGAGTTATATTGCTCTTGATCTCAATTCTTACTGTTCAGTTGATTTGCTTACTATATATTGCTATTATTTGTTACTTTGCCAAGTGTGCCAGAGGGCTGAGACTGTTCTTAGGGTGGAGAGGCAGAGTACGGAACCAAACATAAAGTGTTACTAAACACAGTAATATGAAAATAGTTAATCTGCCCCCTGCAGTGCCCACAGGTTATAAATATTTTTTATATTAAAATACTGCCACTATATACCTTTTTGGCTGATCTGTATACCACGGTCACATGATAAACTGCAGGGTCTGCCCAGTGCTGAGTGTCCAGAAAGGAGGAGATTTCCACTATAGCCTGTGTGCATGCCCACATGTGTGATGTCAATATCATGTGACCTGGCTAGCTCTGAGAACAAGGAAATGTTCTCTCCATCAATAGAGACCAAACTGAGCATGTGCAGGAGGACTACCCTCACTGTGCATTATATGGCCTTGCCAAGAGAGACAGTGCAGGAGGGAAGGATCTGTGCCTATAGGATCAAAGAGCCTTTTTACACAGTGCAGAGGATTAACCCCTTAAGATCCACAGTGAGTATAACAAGCATGCTATTCTGCATAGACAGACATATTTTACTGTTGTGGGTTTAGTAACACTTTAATCAGGTTTCATGAGGTATGTAAATGGCCTACACCTATAGCAAGGGTATTTAATTTAGTCAGAGCTGCACAGTTTGTTTCTATCTATAGACACCCATTGTCTTCAGATAAAGGTGAACTAACTATTTAATGTTACGCCTTCTTTATAGTGCTTTTATTAGATTGTAATTCTTGCAATATGTCTCTTGTCCTAAAAAAATGTTCTTGGGAAAACATGAACAAACAGCTCTTTTGGAACCTCATGCTGTCAATTATTAACTTTAAGTCTCAGTAGGCCACTCTGACCCCCTTTGCTGTACCCTTCCTTTGCTGTCCCCCAATTTCTCTTCCCCCTGAGCTGCACCCCCACCCCCCACCCCTACTGCCCAGGAGTAAATCCTACATAGGGCAATTAACTAAGGCATTTGCAATGATTTCTGGCAGTGTATATGTAGTAGGAAGCCTTGTGTCAAACTCACGAAAACTTCACTGACAGTATTGAGGTGTGAGACTAATTCAAGTAGTTCTTATTTGCAACACTTCAAATCCATAAAGAAATACTGCCATATCGGTGATAAGAAAAATGGATTCAAGTAAGATCTCTTCCATGTTGGACTAAATTGTTAGTTCTGTCACATGTCTAATTATTGTGTTGCATATTTGAGACAATTCTGCAACAAAAATTGTATTTAAGTTCCTCTGCAACTGATATTTGATGCGTTTCCATTAGGCAGAGTTCACACTTATGCGAATTAGATGTTGGTTTCTCCGCAATTGAGCCAGTTCACACATCTCCAGGGCGGCCGCGGAGCGCACTGTAGAAGGGTCCTGTGCGTCTTTGGCTCCATTTTGATTTTCCCCTGAAACAGGGACGCACCGGTCACCCTGCTCCGCAAATTGTGTGAACCCAGCCTTACACTCCCAACTTCTGAAATTAACTTCTCTACATGTAAAACCGCCACTTTGCAGGAGAGATGCATGTGACAGTTCTGTCAGAGTTGTGATAGTTCCATATACGTCATACCAACCCATATTTGAATCTGTGGCAAGTTATGTTATTTGCATTCTACTATTTGTCGCATTACCACAAGACACTCTATGAACTCCAGGGTCATTTTGCAGAGCATGTCAGCTGAGATGGGAGATGTACTGTATGAAGATGATTTATGGCAGAGCTGCACAACAGAGTTCAGGGCCAGTGTGGGGATGTTTCTGCATGCATCCTCTTAGCTTAGCCATTTGACATCACAGACTCGCCAAATGCAGGGGACACTTGGGGAATTGTCCCTGGCTGCCCCTGAATTTCCGTGTGCAGCTCTGCTATGAATCATCTTCAAACAGCACATCTCTCATCTCTACCGGCATGTTCTGCGTAACTGTGATTTTTTTTTAACCCTGTGTTCTAAAAGAGGAAGAGACTGATCAATTCACCCAAAAACAAGGGCCTGGTTTCAGTTGTGATCACCACGATCTCTTTTTTTCCTGTGCTTCCAAAGCCTCATACACACGGGCGTTTTTTGACGCCACTTTTTTGGGCGTTTTTTGCAGCTCTCCATGTTATTCAATGGCCCTATAAAAACGCTGACGTTTTTGAGCAGTAGAGGGCGTCGGCGTAAGTGAGCTGTTTCTAGAACGCGGGACCAGTGCGTTCTGAGGCTGTAGCGTTTTGGCGTTTTTTTACACTAATCGGCAAAGCGCTCACTAACGCTCACTAACGCCGTACCTGCGTTAACTGGCATTTGTCTTTACGCCGACGTTTTTAGGTTGAAAAATAGCAGAGGACTGATTTTTTTTTTTTTAAACGCCTATTGACACTGATGCTCACTAACTCTCACTAACGCCGATGCAAAACGCCGAAAAAAAACGCAGATTCTTCCAAAACGTCGGACCCGACGTTTTTCTTATTTTATCTCAGACGCCCGTGTGTATGAGGCCTAAGATCAACTACGTTGGGTTTTTTCTTTATATTTTACATTTTTTTTGCACATACATTAGTGTTTTGTCTTAGCTGGAAGCTTTTCAGTAGAAGAATAAGTGCCATTCACATGGTCTGCTTTTGTCTGCATCAGATCATCATGGTTGTTGTTTCTACAAAGCAATGCTAAGGTCTTCTATTTTAAATTATAGTAATAGTTTCAGATACAGGCAGCTTAAAAGCTGCTGAATGGGCAATACAGTAAAAGGGAATGTTAAATTCAGCTGAATACAATGGGATCATTTAGGAGCACAGGCACTAATCTGGATGTATTTAAACAGAGTAAAGGAGTCTATAAAGAATTGTGAGAAGTGTTCGTTCAATTTTTAAATCATTAACGGGTTCCCACTAACATTCACTTTGATCACACAGTGATCTCCAAAGGGAAAGGATGGACATTTTTTTCAGAATAAAAAAACTTATCAATTCCTTCCAAAATCAAATGTTAAAAAGCAAACTAATGGCTCCTGCATCTCAGCCAATGAGGAGGGAGAGACGTGGTAGAGCCTCAGTGTGAACATCGCTGGATCGGGATCAGGCTTGGGGAAGTATTAGAGGGGCTGAAGGGGGAGGTGCACACTGAAGGTTTTTTACCTTCATGCACGAAAGTGAAAAACCTTCGGCCTTTACAACCACTGTCAGGCTGGGTTCACATATATGCGGGTCCAGTTTCAGTGCAGTCTGGTGTGTTTTTCATTCAGCGGTTCAGGTGCGCATCTGAACTGTACTGAAAAAACACAGAACCTTTTTTTAATTTGCACCGCAACCGGCCCGCATATATGTAGCGTCCCCATAGTGAATAGGTGCTTAGGTGATAGATTTTTGCCAGGAGAGGCAAATTTAGTCAGGCCTGACTGTTGTGCAGGCCTGAATGTTTTGATTTGGGAGGGGAGTGGCCCAGGAAGAGCTGGAGACTGCAGGAAGAAACACCACTCGGTTACCCCTCCCATTTGGGTCAAGAAGGTTCTGGAAAGGGGATGGAAGAGGAGGAGGGACTTTCTGAGGTATGTTAAGGAGCCCTGACCAATCACCAACCTGGATTGGCAGGGAGCAGGCCTCCTTAAATACTGTGGTCTGCCCAGTTGGGTCAGCAGAGTGTCTGGGTGGAAGAGTGGAGATGTAGCAGAGGTTGGGGAGCCCCCAGTTTGTGGGGGGTGACCTTTAGGCCTGGGAACTCGGGTGCGGCCAGAAGGAGAGAGTGACTCTGAAGAGGCACGAGGGAATAGTAGAGCAAGAGAGGTTACAGGAAAGACTCTTTAAAGGATCCACCAGTGTCAGTGAGTGACATACCCTGGGAGCTGGAGAAGAGGACTGGAGCAGGCTGGGAGGATACAGTGGGCAGTCTGTGGAGGTCAGAGGAGCCAGTCAGGGGAGCAGTGTAACTGTGCAGTGGAGTAGGCCGGAGCATCCAGGAGGGCTGGGGTGGCCTGGAAGAGGATGGGCTGGGAGCTGTAGTCCATCAAACCCTGCTAGCACATTTGTACTCAGCTACACTTCAAGGGCCCGTGGCCATTGCCTGTAATGGGCGGTCCGGAGGCCCTGCCAGCAAAAACGCAGGCCTCAGCATGTACTAGCTAGGGTGGAGGAAGATGTAATGGAGGTTTGATAAATATCCCTTCAGGGCTCACCATGAAGAAGCAAGTGTTGTGCAGGAGAGAGTGAAGGAGTGTAGCGGTCAGCAAGTGTTAGTGCTGGAGGAAGGAGTGTATATATGGAGGTGTATATAGTACGGTTCTATTTCATGATCTATTGGGCATTCCACTGTCGTCCCTACCCCATCCACGTTTATTCCCTCAATAAAACAACAAAAACAAAGTACTTGCCTGTTCAGTGACTTCGGATGAAAGGAAAAATGTGTGATTGAGGGCAGAGTAACAGGTGAACCACATCTACCAGCCACCCCTAACGGGGCCATTGGCCACTTATGCGAATCGGATGTGGTTAAAAACGCATCCAATTCGCTGTTAACCAAGCCTAAGACCTACACCACAGCTATAGCAGCAGGGTGGGAGCTGAGAGATGTAGAAGGTCTGAACAGAGGAAGTACCATCCTCCTGTGAATGCTAGGGCAAGAACGTCATTGGTTGCTAGCACCCTGACAATCTTAGAAACGAATTATAGAAATGATGACAGTGAGGTGGAACTATGCAGGAGATTGTGGGAGGGAGGGGAGACCATAGGCAGTGTCTGCGGACCGTATTCATCAATCTGCACATAGAGGATCATCCTAGCTTCAGGCCAAACAAACTCTTGTAGGGGGCCAGATGTGGCCCTTGGCCCATAATTTGGAGAGCCCCGGTTTAGACCATAGTATTCTGTCATCAAGAAAAGACATTGAATACCACCATAGATACCATTGATTGCAAGATCTTCAGATGTAAAGGCATAACCCAAGCACTCTGTTAATTATGCTGGCCACTGGGTCACATTGAACTGTTCATCATGTGTAGCTTATGAAGAGGGGTTGGGAGGTGTGCTTAAACGTTTTGGTGCAAACACAAGTGATTTGACAAGGTTTACCTGCTGTGAGGCTGATTTACTAAAGGATAAGAGAATGTTTACCAAATTTATTGTGTGAATATTCACTTCAATTTTCCAATCATATGCAGATGGATACATATACAGGGATTTTCTTTTCACATTTTTGGATAATTGAAGTGGATCTTTCCACATTTTATGTGATTATTCTCAGATCCTTTAGTAAATAAACCTCGCAGTCACTATTCCACATATGGTTATTCTTCCTCTATGTATCTTGCCATACTGTTCTGTTGCCACATTTGCTGTCTCGGTCTATCCTCCTGCTCCCTGTAAAGCAGGGATAAATGTTGGCTGTTTATGTTAAGCCCCCATTTACACTTGAGCGTAGTCTACAGCATGTTAGGCAGTTTTCATTTTTTTTTTTTTATCCTTTTTAAAAGTTTTTGGAAGTAAAAAAAAACAGTAACAAAGTAAACAAAAATATATCTCTTATGACGTGTGACAAACAAAACTGAAACATGAATAAATTCAAAACAGTATCCAGAAGATTTCATAAAACCCGTACGACAAAGCTTGTAGATAGGACAATCAAAAACCTACATCCCGGGCGCCGCAGGACTGGAAGGGGCTAGTTAAAAATAGAAAAGGATGAAGGGTATGTCTGTCAAAGTTCCTGGTGGTCCACAACAGGAACTAGAAAAAAAAAAGAAGGGGGGAGAAAAGAGCAGAGGAAGGTGTAAAAATCAGAAGGGGGCATTGTTTCAGTACCGTTTAGGGGAACTCAAGGAGCTGGGGTGTCAATGAGGCGGATAGATTCCCTCAAAGGGCTTTGGCTTCACTTCCAAAGGACCCAAAGTCTGCTGCCATGGACAAACTATGGCAATAAATGTGTGTGCAGGTTCAAATCAGCCAGTTAGGTTCGCTGTGTAGTTAGAAGAGAAGATGTAGTCGGTTCAATAAAACCAGGTTTTGCGAAATTGTTCGTTCTTGCCATAAGAGGAGGCAAGTATAGTATTTAAGTAATGTAGATTTTGGAGATTTTGTGTAGCCATACATTCATGGGGGGTTGACTTGTCTGCTGTCAGTACAAAGAAACACACACCTTAACTGCTTTTAAAGAGGAAGGAAACCCTGATGGGTTTTACTTCCTCTTTATTACCCTGCAATGTAGAAGCATAATGGGGCTACTATGCATCGCATATTAGCCCATTATGTGGCACTTACCTGCATTGGAAGCCCGCACTGTCCCGTGATGTCTCCAGGCCGCGTCCATCTTCTGCCCCTCTTCCTTCCGGGCCGCGATCTCCGGCTCTGTGACTGGCCGGAGTCACGTAACGTCATGCGCACGGGAGCCGCCAAACACGGCACAATCTCATTGAAGGAATGGCATGGAGACCGTTTCTTCACTGTGATGACGTGGGCACATGCAAGTACACTGTGTATCTCCTAAACCGTGCAGGTTTAGGAGATATGCAGGGAACCTACAGGTAAGCCTTATCATATGCTTTCTTGTAAGTTAAAGTGGTTGTCAAGGGTTGACAACCACTTTAATAAATGCCTTTTGGGTGTTTTGCATGTTTTCAGGAGTGAAGTGCAGTACCTTAGCTTCTTTGGGGTAGGATTGTGCATTTTTGGCCCCACAGACTTTTTATTATGGGAGCGCCTGAAAACGCCTCTTACAAAATTTTTTAAGTCAATGGGGCCCAAGGTACCAGTATGTCGCTGCATAGGAAGGGTAATATCTCAGTCATCACTGAACTGTGTGATGTCAGAAACTGAAAGCAATGAGAATTTTTATCACTTCCGGTTTCAGCTTTGTGTTAACTGGTCGATTATCAGCCAATGAAGTAGCAGATAAGACTGATCTTTGTCTGATTGTCTGCATTGGAGGCCAGAGGAGAGATCTGGGGTCTGTCTCCATTAAGAGGACCTGTCACAGCCCATGCTGTCACCATGTTGTTAATCCCTTGTGACAGCAATAAAGTTTATAAAAAAATAAAGAGACAGTAAAAAATGGTTATTTTAATAAAATGAATAATATAATTAAATTTTTTTTTGCTCTCATCCACCCATGCTCATGCACAAATGGAAGTGTGCACACCAGTCCAGCACTGCATGTGTAAACAGCGATCGCATTACACATGTGAGGTATCGCCGCAAACGGCAGAGCAAGAGCAATAATTTTGGCTCAAGACCTAATGTGTAACCCTAAACTGGTAACCTGTAAAGGCTTTTAGGGCTCATTTACACTTGCTTTGACTTCAATACACAATAAAGTGCCTACCACTTCAACATGTTTTTTTGATGTGTTTTTTATGCTTCTGCGATGCTTTGGTGGTGCTTCAATGATGCTTCAGTGTTGCTTTGATGGTGCTTCAGCGATGCTTTTTTTAAGTTAATGAAGCTTGGCAGATGCCCTGTGTGTTGATATCTCATACCTGCAATTTATCCAAAACAAAGTAAAGCTAAAGCTGAATTAAAGCCTTTTAAAAGCTTCAGGTGCTTCAAGCGAGCTTTGTCACAGACCTCTATGGAGGCTTTGAAGACGCTTTGAAGCACCACTAAAGTGACATGCTGTATAATTTTTGAAGCAAAGCAAACGCAAGGTGTAAACAGAACTGTAAGCTAACCATTTTATTTAGTGACCTGAGCTTTGACTGGTGTTCAGAGTTTTATAAAAGCATGTCCGAAGCCATGATTTAAAGCAAAAGTGTAAACAAGATCATAAAGTGTTACCTGTGGGGATTTTTAGGTACCGTAGTTTGGCGCTGTTCCACGGGCAGGCACAGTTTTAAAGCATGACGTGTTTGGTATCTATTTACTTTTAAAAAGTGAGGTTTTATATTGTATTTATTTGCATTAAAATGCATTAAAGTGTATTTTTCCCAAGAAATTTGCATGAAATATATCATGTGGCATAAAAATATGCAGCACCCACGACTTTATTCTCTAGGAGCTCTGCTTAAAAAAAAAAAAAATATATATATATATATATATATATATATATATATATTTCCTGGACCTCCTCATGTCAGCCTACTATGGGTCAACTCCGCCCCCTCTGACCCCTTCAGGACAACCTCTTTCCAAGCCTATAAGAGGCGGCTGTCTGCCCATATGCAGTGTTCTTTTTTCATCTTCGCTCCAGACTCCTCTTAAGAGAAATATATATTCTTACACACACACACACAAGAAGAAGCATGGTAGGAGACTTACTGCGAAACCTTGTCTGGGCTGTAAATCTTCCCTTGTGGGGTACCCTTGGTGCTGGGTCTCAGTGAAGCAGTATAAAGGACTGCGTGTGTATACCAGCCTCTAGAGAGCAGTTAAACACTGCTGGGTGGGCTGTGCGGCAAATTGGTGAGACAGCAGGCAGGCATCACTTCAGCAGTATAAAGGACTGCATGTATATACCGGCCTCTGGAAAGTGGTTAAATTCTGCTGGTTGAGCTGTGTGGCAAATTGGTGAGACAGCAAGCAGACAGAGTCTTAGTTCAGCAGTATAAACGACTGCATGTGTACGCTGCTGGTTTGGGCAAATGGATGAAACAGCAGGCAGGCTGAGGCTTGTAGTCCCTCAGGAACTCTGAGGAGGTTGCTGAGAGTGGCCACTTCCTGGTATGTTAGGAATGCCCTCTCCCATGCTCTGGTTCCTGCTTCCCTGCTGTGATTACAACACCTGTAGCCCCAGCTTGTCTCATAATCCCTGCCTCTGTGCTGAGTGATGTGGGATCTCAACAGGGCTGCTGCCTTGAGTTGTTGGATAGATCTCTGGCTGTCTATGGGTTTCCAGGTGCCCTGGGTCCTCCTGCCTGCCTCTATAGCACTGAAGAATGCACGGAAAGGTTTTTGCTATTTTTGCGTTTTTTTTTTTTTTTAAAGAGTGCATTCTTCTTCTCTACACAGAGAGAAGACTCGGATGCGGGATAAACGCCTGCAGGGAAGTACCAAGGAGCCGCATCACCCGCAAAAAAGGCGCTCAGTGCGTGATAAGTCGGGTCAGAGGAGTGGTCGGCGGCAGGATAAAATCCATGTGGAGCGCCACTCCAGGTCTCCCTCATTGGTGCCTCATTGCATTGCCTTGAGCCCAGGCCAATGGCTGTTGCAACACCAGAAAGCGACCACTAAGCGCCAGCAGGTGCATAAGCAAAGACGCAGATCCTCTTCATCTTCTGGAAAGGCCTCGGCCCGGGATGAGAAGGCCTGCTGGGCGCGCGGGCAAACTCCCTGCCAGGGAGGTGTGTATTCTTTTCTTGTTTGAAGGAGGCCGCATATGATAATGCAGCAGATGCATGCCAGGTGAAGCACTATATTAAGGCGGCAGTCCGTATTTAAGAGATATCGGCCTAGGCGGCACTCTTCCACTTCAGAATCAGAGCCAGAGGCAACATATCCCTACAGTTCAGAAGAACATTCAGATGATTCCTTCTTTGGGCCTGATTCGCACCCGTGTGTTTTTGGTGCGTTTTGCGGATCTGCACTACAGTCTATTTGGCGTTGTTTCCTATGGAACACGTCTGTGGTGTGGGTCTGCGGGATGTGGGGGATGCTGGAGATGCATGGGTGTGAGTAGAACCTAAGACCCCTTTCACACTGAGGCGCTTTTCATGCGCTTTCACGCTAAACAGGCGCCTGAAAAACTCACAAAATCCTATTTCTTTTAAAATCAATGAATGCTTTCACGCTGGGGCAGTGAGCTGGCTGGATGGTGAAAATACACCCCTCTCCATTGAATTCAATGGAAAGCTCTTCAAAAGCGCCTGAAAAGCTCTTCATAAGCGCTTAGTATTTTACGCAGCGAGAATATTATCCGGACTTGAAAAGGTCACTCCTGTCCTTCCCATTATTTATTTATTTTTTTAAAATACAGGAAATAATGGAAGATGAATGGGCAAAGCCCGATAAAAGATTGAACGTCCACAACAGGATCTCAAACTTGTACCCTTTTTTGCTCTAGGGATGCTAAGCTTTGGGATGCCACGCCTAAGGCGGATGCCTCATTACAGAGACAAGCTGGGCACATTACCTTGCCTCTAGATGACTCAGTATCCTTCAAGGTCTGATGGATCGTAGGATAGACACAGATCTCAATGGTAGCAGGAGCAGCCTGCAGGCTGGCTTTAGCACTTACCTAAGTGACGGCAGCCTTAAAGGTGTGCATTGCGGAGTTGAAGGCCGGTTCTTTGGGTTAAATAATAGGAGAAGAAGGTTCCCCCCTTTACAGTCCATTAGGATCATGGTGTATTTTCTAGCACAAGTGCCCGTGGACCAGGTCAGGATATCGCTGAAATTGATGGCTCATTCTGTGACGGCACGCAGAGCCCTATGGCTGAAGCATTGATCAGCGGATAGTGCTTCCAATCACAGCCTTTGCTCAGTTCCTTTTGATGGAAAATTTTTTGGCAAGACCTTGGAGTCAGAGGTTCAGCAAGTGTCTGGAGGGAACTCAGGGCTTATTCCGCAGGAAAAGAAAAAATTTCCTCAGCCGTTCGTCCCTTCTGAGAGATCTAGAAAAGGTTTCGGGGAAGCTTCCACGTACCAACTGGGGCGACCGTTCTTCAGGCAGTGGAAGTGGCAGGGTCCAGCCTTTCCCAAAGCAACCAAAGCCAAGGCGAACCAGCCAGGGAAAGCTTCAGACAAGCTCTCCTGAAGGGATCCCCATCCAGACTTCCCAAGTGGAAGCAGACTGTCTTACTTTGGAGAGGTCTGGGCGGAAGAAGTTTAAGATACCTGGGTCTTTGACATCATTCAAAGAGGATATCACCTAGAATTCAAGGAAAGACCTCCCTAGTGTCATTCTGTGGAGACCCGGATTCCTACTTGTCCAGAGAAAAGGGCGTTGTTTATTTATGTATGTAAAGAATTTATTGCCATCTCAAGCAATTCTGCTAGTTCTGAAGCACGAGAAGGGAGAAGGATTCTATTCTCTTCTGTTCTTGGTAACAAAATCCTCAGGAGGATTCAGGCCGGTCCTGGACTTAAAAGCCCCAAATACCTTCATGAAAGTCCCTCCATTCAGAATGGAGTGCTTGCAAACCATCATTGTCCATTGTGAAGAAGGGAGATTTGCTAGCGTCAATAGGCCTAGCGGATGCTTACCTACATGTGCCCATAAGTGCATCACACCATTGCTTCCATTGCCAATTTCGTTGTCTGCCATTTGGGCTGTGCACAGCTCCACAAACATTTTCAGAAACTTTGGCAGTAGTCATCGCTATCTTAAGGATCAGAGGCATTCAAATTTTTTATTATCTGGATGACATTCTCCTCCGGACCGCATCAAAGTCCCTCCTTCAACAGCACGTGCTGATAACCAGCAGCACGATCAGGCGGTTTGGTTGGTCAATCAACCATCGCAAGAGTCTGTTGCAACCGGCAACCTAGAGTATCTAGGAATGCAATTCGACACTACCCAAGTTCGTGTATTTTTGTCTCTTAGGAAGATTGTGGAAATTCAGACCAAGTCGGGAATAGTAATAACCAGGCAATTTCTGATGGCTAAGAAGTGTATGCAGTACCTGGGCCTGTTGTCTTCCACGATCCAGGTAGTACCCTGGGCCAGATTACGGAAGGGGAGATTTCAATACAATTTTCTCCATCAATGGGATTGCCACTCGTTAGCCTCAGAAAATCTACCATTCAGTACCAATAAAACGGTCTTTGATATGGTGGAAGATATCTCAGAATCTATACCGCGGGGTGCCTCTCGAACCTCCAGTTCCAATACTGTTGACTACAGATGCCAGCCTAGTAGACCGGGGAGCTCATTCCTTAGGCCAACAAGTACAGGGCAAATGAGAAGCATCTCTATCTCAGCATTCAAACCTGTTAGAATTAGAGGCCGTTCGGCACGCTCTAGTAGCCTTCCAATCGATGTTGCAAAGGGGCAATCAAAGTCCTTTCCGACAACAAACCATGGTGGCCTACGTGGCCCAGCAAGGGGCACCAGGAGCCTCCCACTACTCAGAGTGGCATGCCAGATTGTTCCCTAAACAGCAGCATACCTTCTGGGTCCACAAAACAATCTGGTGGATCAACTGAGTCGGAGATCCTTGGATTTGAAGGAACGGGGCTTGAATCCCAGATACCTGTTCAAAATCTTCAAGGTCTGGGGGACTTCAGTCATAGATTAGGTGGCATTGGAGGAAAGCTCTCAGATTATGTGTTACTTCTTCCAAAGGTGGCACCCGCAGGCTCTAGGCTAGGATGCTCTATCCATTCCGTAGGACTTTCTCCTAGTCTGTGTTTCCTCCTCTTCCTCTCTCGCTAATCCTCAGAGTTTTAATGAAGAACAGGAAGAGATAACAGCAATAGCGGTGTGGCCCTTCCGGCCCAGAAGACCATGATGTTCACTAGCATAGAAAATGGATATGTGTCAGCCAATTCCTCTGCCTCCTCACAAACATTTTCTGCTGCAGAACAAGCAGTTTAACCCTAAGCCGGGAAAACTGAAGTTCATGGCGTGGAGGTTGGGAGGAGATCGATAGAGCTTATAGTCAAAAGAGAACTACCGATAGTACTTTATTATAGGATATATAAGGCTTTTTTGTCACTTCTCAGCAGGAAAGGGCTGGGATCTGAGGTCACCCATAGTCTCTAACATATTGGAATTTTTCCAGGAAGGTCTGGGCAAGGGTTTTAGCGTTTAGCTTCTCAAAGGTTCGAGTCTGCCCTGTCAGCTACGGTGAACAAAGATGGGCCTTAGATTCTAGTGATGCGTTTCTGAAAGGCAGCAATAAAGATCAGGTCTCCAATGCATCCTTTTCTGAAGTGGGACCTGCCTTGAGTTCTGAAAGCCTTATTAGCACCTCCATTTGGTCCGGTGTCATCATGCTCTTTGTCTCAGTGCAATTTTTTGATGGCAATTGCATCAGCCAGATGGGTGTCTGAACTGTGTGATTTCTCAACCAGGGAGCCGTGTTGCTAAATTCTCCAAGAGGAAATAATACTCAGACCGGTCCCAAACTTTCTTCTAAAGGTAGCATCAGCTTAGCAGTTGAATTGGGAAGCAGTCTTATCGGCTTTTCCGGATAGTAACTCGGAAGACGAATGGACTAGGCTGGATCCAGTGCAGGCCTTATCAATATACCTAGAGTGAACTAAGGATTTCTGGAAACAGGATCAGCTCTTCATCTTTTCCGGGCCCTCCAGGAAAGGCATGACTATGCCTCCTAGAATAGTGTCTTCATAGATCATAAAACCTATCCAGATGGCATATAGAGAGTCGGGATATCCTCCGCCATTGGAGGTCAGTGCAGAAGCATGGCAGATTCCTGTGCATCATACTTTAAGGTGTCAGCAGAAGTAGGGTGCAGGGCAGCTAGCTTGAGTGCACCGAATACTTTCATTCCACGCTACAGAGTGAAGGTAACTCTGACGGCATCGGAAGCTTTTTGGGTCTACTGTTCTGTCGGCCATTAAAATAATTCAAATCGGTTTATGATTCTGGTTTTTGGTGTCTTTCCCTCCCCTTATGTGGTTGATTGCTTGCTACGTCCCATAGTAGGCTGACACGAGGAGGTCCAGGAATAAGGAAAATTGTTTTCATACTTACCGTAATTTTCCTTTCCTGGATCCTCCTTATGTCAGTCGAGGAATTCCCACCCAAAGCCCGTTGTGAGGTAGGTAAACTGAGCACTGCATATGGGCAGACAGCCGCCTCTTATAGGCTTGGAAAGAGGTTGTCCTGAAGGGGTCAGAGGGGGCGGAGCTGACCCATAGTAGGCTGACATAGTAGGCTGACATGAGGAGGATCCAGGAAAGGAAAATTACGGTAAGTATGAAAACAATTTTCCTTAATATATAAAATGTTTGGGGGTTCTAAGTAATTTTCTAGCAAAAAAAAAAAAATTTTTACAGGTAGGAGAGGAATGTCCAAATTGGCCCAGACTGGAAGTGGTTAAAAATAACTTCTGTACCTTTTTAAAGCCTTTTCGCCTTCTGGTGTTGAGCTATAGAAGCCTGAATGCTTATGTGAACAGGGATAATTTAAATGCATGGGAATTGGCTCATTGAGTGTTTTGGAGCATTGAACTTCAAGCTATTGGCTGCCAGCGCTGATTGGATGCTGGTTTTCCAGCATGCTCATTCCAGCCGGTCAGGGAGCTGTACACACCGGCCAAAGGCAATCGATTCCTGCAGAACAGATCTTTTTGGCCTATTTGTGGTCTGTGTGTACCCTGCATTAGTCATTTCAGCAGCTCTCTACACAGCATTCCACTTTTTAACTGAATAAAAGGGCGAACACGACCATGCTTTTAAAAAGTAAAATGCTTCTATTGTCTTCTTTTTATGGAAAAGTTGTAGGAGTTAATGGTTGCACATTACCAGCTATTTAAAGTACATTATGACATCCTATTTATAGTTCATTGTGCAAGGGTGACAGTGTTAGGCAGAAACAACATGAAAAAGCAATACCTCCCTGCTTCCTGAGTGTTCCCCTTGTCATCACAGACACATATCTTTATAGTGTGATATGCACAGCATTAACAGGGCTGCTTAACCTTGTTTTCATTCACTTCTTACATTAATTCCTGATGTACTTTTGTAGGATACTTAGGGTCACTGTATACAGTACAGTCTGACCATACAACTTTTGTACAATCAACTTTATATTTTCCAAAACTACGTGTATCACTGTGCACTGTTATTGTAATGCAGGTTTATATATAACCACAAGATGGTAGTGTTTAACATCTCTGCTCAACATAATCCCAATACTTTAGTACAGAGACTGCTGGGATTTGTATGGTGAAAGCAGACATTTTCTTCACAGTGGAGCTGAATCTAAACTACAAGATCCAGAGGCAATCGCCAGGATATATAAGTAAAAGCCTGTTAACTCCGGGGGAGTTGGAGAGGGACTTTGCTGATGAGATGAGGTGTGTGCAGGAGCTGTGTGAAGCCATATGGGTCTGGACCGGAGTGGGTTAAGATGAGAAGCCGCAGCTGACAGGGAGAAGCCCGGTATCCTGTGAGAGGCAGACTGGTGTAGACCTGTTTGTTGCAGGATCGCAAAAGTCATCATTATAATTTTCACAGCCGCATCTTCAAAGAACAAAGGGCCCCCCCCCAGCTGGATGTTCATTGCTTTGCCTTACTTTACCAAAGGACTGGGCGAGAGGGTCCCTGACCCACTTAACATTACTCTTGTTGAGGACATTTTAGTTTCACACAAGTTATACCAAGTTCAAGGATTTCTTCAGCATAAGCCCCCCTGCAGTAGTATGCGTGCCAGAGCTCTTTGAGTACTGCAGCCAGCTTTTCCTTATTGCTTCTCAAATACTGCCTGCAGGTTATCTGACTGAGTTAAGCCCTGCTTGGCAGAATGCTGGGACTATGTTTAGCCCAAGTTCAAGCCACCTAAGGAAGGAGTTCACTGCCCAAGTTCAATATTAGTATTTAAAGGGGCATACACCCTATAAACTTCTCCCCCCACTCTTGAAGTGACTTTATAGCTGCCTGTGGGCCCCAACGCTAGCCAACTCAAGAGTTAAGACTAAAGACTGTCCCTATACACAAAGATTGCTTA
Source organism: Glandirana rugosa (assembly GCA_018402905.1). NCBI lineage: Eukaryota > Metazoa > Chordata > Amphibia > Anura > Ranidae > Glandirana > Glandirana rugosa. The sequence continues at coordinate 2,647,678 of BLSH010108701.1, forward strand.
CGCCAAGAGGTACCTCTCAGGGAACATTGCAACATATCTCAGCCATTCTCCTAGAGTGCACCCTAGACTAGTTATAGTATTTATATTGCAGTTAATGCTTATATGCACTGTTTATTGCTGATTCATGAGTTAATCCTGGTCTAGTGGCACAGAGCTCTATTTTAAGTTACCTTGTCATAGTAATTATACTGTATAGCGAACTGTGTCTGAACCTACCCTCTGTGTGTTAATCTATGTTCAAACCAACATTTATTCCAACCCGTACCAATGCACTGAGTTGATTCGCCACTAAACAGTCTTGTGTCTATTCCCTGGTGCTAATTTACAGTTAAAGGTATCTATACTCGTATTCTTATAAGTGCTTGCAGTAACTTTCATTCAACCAGGTATGTCAGAGAGGCTGAGGTTGTTCTTGGAGTCAAGGCGCAGAACAAAGTTCCCAAATTATCAAGCAGCTCCGGCGAGGGTAGTGCTACACAAAGAAGCAATTTAGAACCTTTCAAAGGGTGAGCATTGTACTCTGAGCCATTTTAAAAGCAAAATATTATTTTCTGACTGTAGGATAACTTTAGGGTGACCATACAACAAATGATTATTTGACATTCACATATGCAGTTTAGAGTCTACATAAGTCAGTATATTGTGGCAAGAGTTAAAGCTGAACTGTAGGTTAGTAACTATTGTCTAAACACAGGAGGTATGTGTATTCATAGGTAGTGTAACTGCCTTGGGCTGGCTAAATTTAGTATATAACTAGGTAAAGGAAAAATCCGGAATGGCAGCACTAAGCCTGGTGGTTGATTGCTCCTGCCTACTGCTGGAAGAATGTTCCAGTATTAGCATGGGAGGATAAATCTGTAGGTTATGAATAGTTATCTGATGCTAGCTAATCTCAGGGAGGCTGGCATGGAAGGTGTGGTTGGGAAGAATATAAATGGTCAGAGCTCTCTTTTCCCTGGGGCATGGGAGGGGGCATATGTATGTGTTCCAGACAGCTACTGCTACTAGGCCTCAGCATGTGCTATGGGATGAAGGCCTGAAAGATGTTACTTGCAGAAGATGAACGGGAGAAGCAATCCTTCACTGAAGAGGGCTGCAAGGGAGAACAGGAGCTGCCACCTGGACATTGTGAATAGGACCTTTTGCCCATAGCTCCAGGTACTGGAGTGTATTGAGAACGAAACATGAGAGGTTGCTGCAAGGACTGTGACTGCTCTCATTGGGTCTCAGATTTACTGGCTGTCAACTCCTAGCATTATTTTTGTGGCTGCTACTATAGGGCCCAATACTGCTGGGGCAAGGATTTTTCAGGAAGCTATCCTTTGATATCTACAAGTGCTTTTGGGTATCCTACACCCTTATCCCTCCTCCCTCCTCAAGGTTTGCAAAAACAGGTAAAAAGACCTTTAGACTAGGGTGACCAGATGTCCCCGGTTTCAGGGGACAGTCCCCGAATTGAGGACACTGTCCTCGGAAGAAATATGTCCCCGGTTTTGTCCCCGCTTTGAAGGGCCGGGGACATCTGGTCATCCTACTCTGGGGGTCAGTAAGCCGTCAATCACAATCGACCCATTGACCGCAGGTAGTCGACTGGTCAATCGGGAACACAGTCCCACACACAGACCTTCCCCCAGGAGATCGGGAGAAGGCACAGTAATGGATAGAGGATGGGGGCTGGAGCTGCTGGAATTACTTTTTTACATTAACCAGCAGGTGATTGGTTGCTGGGCAGTTCTAGCAACCAATCACCAGGTTGTTAATGTAAAAAGTTGACTCTGTCAGATCCCACCCCCGCCCTCTATCTATTACTGTGACTGCTCCTGTTCTCTGCTCTGCTATACACCGGTGTAAGGTAGGAAAGTACTACCTACACACTGGAGTAAATGGGAACACAGAGAACACTACAGTTGAGGGGAGGGATGGGTGAATGGCACAGAGGACATTAAAAGGGGGGTAATGAAGAGGACACTGGGAGGGCAGAGAACATTACAGTGAGGGGGGTAAAGGGGACAGAGGAAACTGCATTGGAGGTCACAGAGGGCACTAC
>BLSH010108712.1:20271-33973 GCA_018402905.1 Glandirana rugosa
CACTCGTACGAACTGATCACTCAAGGAAGTGTGGTTCGGCAGTCATCCAGTTCTGGGTCCATTGGTGCCCTCTCAAAACCATGCCCACCCGTCCTTTGGACACAGCTGATCAGAGGTTGGGGGGAAAGAGACAAATACAGTGGCTCTTTACCACATGATCAGCTGTGTCCAATCACAGCTGATCATGTTCTAAACACAGTTGCCGAATATTGGCATTCCTTTCCCCAGTGCAGCCAATCAGTGCCCATCAGTGTCGCATATCAGTGTAGCTTCATCAGGGCCTCCTCATCAGTGCCCACCAGTGCCGCCTCATCCTCTGCCCCGCTGACCCCGTCTTATGTCCCGCTGACCCCACCCTCTGCTCAGTTGACCCCATACAGTATGTGGCACTTGGACGAATCATGTCTCAGAGTCTGATGAGGAAGCCACAGCTGTTCCCTGTGATCTGCTGCAGCTTCCCCATCAGACCCTGAGACAAGAACGGTATACTGCCGCTGGGGTGGGGCAAATTTAGATGGGGGGGCATCCAATTTTAGTCTTGCCTAGGGCAGCATAAAACCAACACACCACTGCACCCAGTTCCATAAAGGCATAGTTTGATGGGCTTGGTGTGAAGGAACTCACTAGTCAAGCATGCTCACTATATATGGTTTTGTGTGAAGGAACTCACTAGTCAAGCATGCTCACTATATATGGTTTTGTGTGAAGGAACTCACTAGTCAAGCATGCTCACTATATATGGTTTGGTGTGAAGGAACTCATGTGTCCTGCACAGAGCCCTGACCTCAACTCTATTGAACACCTTTGGGATTAGTTGGAACACTGAGAACAAGCCAGGTCTTCTCATCCAACATCACTACCTGTCCTCACAAATGCTCTTTTGCCTGAATGGGTACAAATCCCCCCAGACACACTTTAAAATTGTGTGGAAAGTCCTACTAGAAGAGTGGAGGGTGTAACAGCTAGAGATGAGCTGAATGTATTTGAGTTTGGTTTGTGGGGGGTTTTGTCCAACTGTGCTGAGGTTCTAAATGTTAATACAAACCTCACTGAAGTCAATAGAAGCCAAATCTTTAAAACTGGTTCTGTCCATTTTCAAGACATATACAGTAGGTTTAGGGATAGTAAAACTAATGGCATGGGGGCATGCACTAACATGAAACAATTTTTAAAAAACAATACTATTTGGATGGAGAGCAGTGATGTTAATAATGCTTAAAGTGCAACATAAAATACAGTATGGCCAATGTGTTTAAATAATATGCTTGCCTTAAACCTGCCTGTGAAGTGGCACATTCCTATGATGTAAAAGTCCATAATACCACGTGGGCCTGTAGGTAGAAACACTAAAGACTAGACATGTGCAATTTGTTTCTGTCCGAATACAAATTCAGACACATTTTTGGTTATTCGAAGATTGGGATGTATCCGAATCTCCAAATTAAATAGTAACGAATTTAGTTGAAATCCATTAAAATTGAATGAGGGAGCTTGTGTCCATAATGGGGGTGGTAGTTATACAGCCCCAAATGATCCACAATGGTTTAAAAGTGAAATGGTCCAGAAGTATTTAGACATAATAAATATGGATAAAGCACCTAAAGCAGATGGCATCCACAGATCCTAAAAGAATTGAGCTCTATCATTTAAAAGCCATTGTATTTAATTTTTAGGGCTTCGTTAATGTGGTGCCCATATTTAACAAGGGATCAAAGTTTTTACCAAGTAACTATCCAGTATCTCACAAAAGTGAGTACACCCCTCACAGTTTTGTAAATATTTTATTCTGTCTTTTCATGTGACAACACTGAAGAAATGACACTTTGCTACAATGTAAAGTAGTGAGTGTACAGCTTGTATAACAGTGTAAATTTGCTGCCCCCTCAAAATAACTCAACACACAGCCAATAATGTCTAAACCACTGGCAACAAAAGTGAGTACACCCCTAAGTGAAAATGTCCAAATTGGGCCCATTTAGCCATTTTCCCTCCCCGGGGTCATGTGACTCATTAGTGTTACAAGGTCTCAGGTGTGAATGGGGAGCAGGTGTGTTAAATTTGGTGTTATTACTCTCACTCTCTCATACTGGTCACTTGAAGTTCAACATGGCACCTCATGGCAAAGAACTCTCTGAAGATCTGATAAAAAAAAAACTGTTGCTCTACATAAAGATGGCCTAGGCTATAAAATTGGCAAGATCCTGAAACGGAGCTGCAGCACAGTGGCCAAGACCATACAGCGGTTTAACAGGACAGGTTCCACTCAGAACAGCGTCTCGCCATTGTCGATCAAAAAGGTTGAGTGCAGTGCTCAGCGTCATATTCAGAGGTTGTCTTTGGGAAATAGACGTATGAGTGCTGCCAGCATTGCTGCAGAGTTTGAAGGGGTGGGGGGTCAACCTGTCAGTGCTCAGACCATACGCCACACACTGCATCAAAGTGATCTACATGGCTGTCGTCCCAGAAGGAAGCCTCTTCTAAAGATAATGAACAAGAAAGCCCGCCAACAGTTTGCTGAAGACAAGCAGCCTAAGGTCATGGATTACTGGAACCATTCCTGTGGTCTGAGGTGATGGACTGGCCAAGCATGTCTCCAGACCTAAACCCTATTGAGCATCTGTGGGGCATCCTCAAATGGAAGGTGGAGGAGCGCAAGGTCTCGGACATCCACCAGCTCCGTGATGTCATCATGGAGGAGTGGAAGAGGAATGGCAACCTGTGAAGCTCTGGTGAACTCCACACCCAAAAGGGTTAAGGCAGTGCTGAAAAATAATGGTGGCTACACAAAATATTGACACTGTGCGAAATTTGGACATTTTCACTTAGGGGTGTACTCACTTTTGTTGCCAGCGGTTTAGACATTAATGGCTGTGTATTGAGTTATTTTGAGGGGACAGATAATTTACGCTGTTATACAAGCTGTACACTCACTACTTTACATTGTAGCAAAGTGTCATTTCTTCAGTGTTGTCACATGAAAAGATAGAATAAAATATTTACAAAAATGTGATGGGTGTACTTACTTTTGTGAGATACTGTAGACCTGTTGGTTTAACTTCTATAGTTGGGAAAATACTGGAGAGTTTAAAAAAAGACCACATAGATGAGTTCTTGCTGGAAAAAAGTAATAAAAGCAACAGATAGCATGGATTCATGAAAGGCAGAAGTTGTCAAACAAACCTGATTTCTTTTTATGAGGAGGTAAGTAAAACCTTAGACAGAGGGGTGGCTGTGGACGTGGTATACTTGGATTTTGACACCGTTCCCCACACACGGCTAATGTGTAAGGTGAAGTCTACAGGCTTGGAAAGATCAGTTTGTAAATGGATAGAAAACTGGCTAAAAGACTGAATTCAGAGAGTAGTGGTTAATGATTCTTATTCTGAATGGTCTAAGGTTATCAGTGGTGTACCCCAAGGTTCAGTGTTGGGACCCTTACTTTTCAATATATTTATAAATGATATAAGGTCTGGGATTAAAAGTACCATTTCAGTGTTTGCAGATGACACCAAGCTATGCAGTGGAATAACCTTGCCGGATGTCTCCAACTTACAAGCAGACCTCAATGCACTGTTTAATTGGGCAACTGTGTGGCAAATGAGGATAAATGTAAAGTTATGCACTTGGTAGCCAAGAATATACATGCATCGTACATACTAGGGGGAGTACAACTGGGGCAAGCCATAGTGGAGTGGAGTGGAGTTAGTCCTCTAAATGGACAGATGCAGCAAAGAATTGAGCTCTGAGGAGGACCCCGCACCTTATTGAGTGGACCTCAAGGTGGAACTATACCATAGGACAACAGGACCATTCCAGGTATACCTGATCGCATTGGGACCATCCACTATTACAAGGGATGTAGTGAGGGCTTCATAGGCGCCCGGGATTGTGTAACGATCTACATACCCTCCCTGATGTCTGGATTACCCGTATATATTCAGGCCTGAATATATCCAACATCTGGTAAGCCTTTTTTCCAGATGGGGACGGATTGTACCGTGGGATTCTATCACCCCCCTCCATAACATCTTATTGTATTTCTTCTACATCCGAATCTCACCACACTGAAGAATTGTTTGTGCTGGGACAGTCATATACTCCTCCACACTCCCTTCTTGGGAGCTGGGACTTACTTTACTATGGTTAATCTGTCGAGAAAGACATACCAGGTTTCCCGGACATCCTCATTGGACAAAGCTTTACTGTTTCCTCTCTAACGTTTTCCCCCTTCTCCTCCCATCACTGGGTACTGTATAAGACATTGTTGATATATATTGCTGTGTATTTTACTTGCATTTTAACTTATATGTTGTAAACGTGGTAGCTGCTGCAAAGGGCCAGCCACCTTATAACTGTACTTCCTATATATACTAGTACCATCACTATAATATTTGCACATTACTTATATGTTACAAGTCTGGTTGCCACCTTTGAACTGTAATTACTATACACACCAGATTAATCACTGTTATATATTACCTACACTTTCACCACATTCTAGAGTAGCACCATACCCCTAGTTTAACATGCCAAACAGAGGAGCCTGCAGTAGGCAGATGGCCTCCATGTCAATGATTTATTTTTGTTTTTTTTCGGGGGCGGCGGGCGGTGTGATTGGCGATGGATTTACATCGAAACACTGTTTTGTTATTTGGTATTTTTTTAAATAAAGGAATTGTCAAAAACTGTCTCTGTGTTTTTATTACTTTTTGACACTTTTTTGGTGAATGGGTAGGGGTACTATGTACGCGATATATTTATTAACATGGGGGGTCAGGATTTGTCAAAATGGGCTTCCAGATTCCGATAAGCCCCCCCGTCCGCAGACCCCCACAACCACCGGCCACGGTTGTGGGGATGAGGCCCTTGTCCTCATCAACATGGGGACAAGATGCTTTGGAGTGGGGGGAGCCCCCCTCCGAAAGCACCCATCCGGAGGGCATGTTGCCTGGTATGCTTTGAGGGGGGGTTGCGCTAGCTCACCCCCCACTTTCCTAAGCTGCCGGGTTGCAAGCTCGGATAAGGGTCTGTTATGGATTTTGGAGGGGACCCAACGCCATTTTTAAAAAAAATTCTGGCGTGGTGTTCCACAAAATTCATATCAGACCCTGATGTGGACTGGGAGGGACCCTACGCCGTTTTTTAAAAAACATTTTTGTATTGCCTGTGTCCTGTTGAATAATGCCTCCCGTCGGATAATGCATCCCATGCACAGTGATGATGTCACTCCAGCTGATCAGGAGACCAGATCGACGGATGCATTATCCGATGAGAGGCATTATTCAATGTTCTGCAAAGTGCAGAGGTAGACTGTCAGATTCTGCCTCCCTCTGTACATAGCAGTAATCGGCTGTGTGAGGATGCCCTAGTCGCATAATGCCTCTCGTCGGATAAGGCATCAGGCGATCTGCGCAGTACGTAACGCCACTCCAGGTGGTCTCCTGATCAGCTGGAATGATGTCATAACTGCGCTTGGTTCGCCGGATGCGACAGGAGTTATTCGATAGGACACCGGCATGCTTTTCTTTACATTCGTCTGTCAGTGGGGAAGCCCGTTGACAGATGATGAGTCATCAGTTGTTAACCCCTTCGTGCTGACCGTACACAAATTTGAGTTCATGGCTTGAAGGGGTTATACTGGGGTGATAACCCTGGTACCATTTTTTAGAGCAGGCGGTTGGCTCTTTAGTGACAACAACCAAAGTAGCTAAAAGCTGCTCGACTGTTATCCTAAAGAAGTGGGGGGCGTCCCCTCCCGCCACCTTCCGCCGCTCTTCCCGACCCTCCCATCCAAAAAGTGACTGGCGCCCATGTTTCCAACTTGCATTACACCCACCATGCCTAATAACCTACACTTTGAGGAAGGATGTCAGTTTTTTTCCTGACTCTGGAGGTCACAAATAGGCCTCTAGGGGTCGGGGACTCTGCTACAAGTGTTTATCATTTGTTCCACTCAGGGAATGCACAACGGCCAAGTCCTCCTCTGGTCCTATGTAAGCTTAAAGTTAATTTTGGTTGGAGCTTACACAAGGTTCAGGACTCTCTGCCCACCTCTACGTGACAGCACTGAGCTAATCACCAAGCACCAAAACTGTCACATGGGAAGGTAGGGACTAAGTGATATCTGAGGACAATATAGTAGGACAAGACACATTTGCATCAAATGAAACTACAATATGTAAGGTGCTATCAAACTTGTATTAAATTACCATATGTGGTTGTCCATGCATAGTTCACACACTGGGTCTCTTGTCCGGTGCAATTCATGGTGGTGTTCGTCTCACAGGAGGTTAAGCTCATAGATTTACATATTTTGCATTGCACACCATTTGATACTGCGCTCGTAGATGTTGCTGTTGAAATATAAAAACATATACAGATGAATAAACCTAAGGTGTAGTACAGGTTCACTCACCACAATCAGTCTATGGAGGAGCACCTTTGTCATTCTAGGATGGGGCAACAGAACACCTCTCCATCTCCTCTTCTCCATGACATAGAGGGAGATGTTTTGTAGTCCTCAGATACAGTTCCGCCAATAGGGGGGTACCATCTGTCCTCCTGTAGGGGGCCCAGGCACACAGGGGGGCCCAGATAGCAGGAGGATCAGTGGAGCAGAGTAACAAACAATGATAGAACAATGCCCTGTGTGGCTCTCTGCAGCAACTGAAAGCCGGTTTCTCCCCCTCTCCCTCGCCTGCCCCAGCCTGCACTCAGGACTGGGGCAAGGAGGCGGGAGGCAGGAGCACTGAGAGAAGAAGAAACAGAGAATAAACAGCCAGAAGGAGATGCGCTGTGTTGTGCTCTCGCCTTGTGTCAGAAGAGCGCTCGTCTATATCGCACATGAGACAGGTTCATTCTTAGATTGCATTGAACTGTACCATACCTCCCAACTTTTGAACTTCCGAATGAGGGGCACTTGAGGTAAGGGAGGACTTGCGGGACACGTAGCGCCCTGCGGCAAAATGTGTGTGTGGCCAAACTCTTGCCAGTGGAAGGTGCTTAAGTGGATTGGTTAAACAAAATGGAATGTGTTTATCAATAATGTTAGTGAGAATGGACTTGGCCTCTGTCATGTTTGTCATCGATTGTTTATATATATCAGCACTTATTTGATTGATTTTTCACGGTTTGCTGTTTATTAATTTTTTGTCTACTGTACACCATGTAATATATCCACTAACAGGATTAAGACATTTAAAGATTTTGTTTATTTGCATATTTGGTATATACTGACACCACTTTTTCAGTATTTCAGTTGTGTTTTTTTTTTTGTGTCAAAGTTTTTTACATTAGTTAGTAAATAACAGCGCAACACCAAACACCCCACCTTACATATTCATTGGTCACGAATCCACCTACTGATGTTTGCGGCAATTGTTTGGTTCACACACGCATATATATATATATATATATATATATATATATATACACACATATAATCTTTATATCTTCAGTGATAGCGCAAGAGTCTCCCTCCACTATCTTTTGCAAGTTCCTTCTCTCATCTCTTGAAGAGATCCCATGCTCATGTCCAGGACTTCTCCAGAGCATGTCCCATTGTAGGAACTCCCTACCGCAACCTTTCTGGCTATCTCCTACTCTGACTTTAGACGATCTCTGAAAACTCATCCTATCCGGGAAGCCTATCCTGCCTCTAGCTAGCAACCGGATCTTATTTTCTTGAAAAAAAACATCCACTCACAGTTAGTACTTTTTGTATCACTTCCCCATCCATTTAGATTATAAGCTCTAATGAGCAGGGTCCCTCTAACCCTCTCACCTTAAATTGCATTGTAATAGTACTGTCCACCTTTTTTTTGTAATGTGCTGAATGTTGACGCTATAGAAATCCCAATTCCTGTATAAAAATAATAACAATAATAGTCTTTTATTGCATGTGGTGTTTCCTCCCACCAGCCCCTCCGTCTCTACATGACTTAGTGAGAAAGGGGTCATAGCAGGGGCCGTCACAGTGCACAGTGATAGATGCATTATGTGACACACCTAGTAGCATTCGATAGCAGCAGCACCAATAGATCTGTGACAGATCAAAGTGTTGGAAGAGCAACAGCAAGTAGCTTTCATATAAACTGACTATATACTGTGAACTATAGATAAGCATTATACCTATCTATGCCAGCAGGTAGCGCTGTAGTATTATAGTTTATAGGACATGTATTCTATGATAGAACAGGAGGTATTGTCTATCTATGTCTTGTATAGTTGTATCCTTTTTGTTTTTGTTCCATGTAAGACATGTTCTGGTATTTCTCCATGAAAGTAAAGCATTCATCTGCATCCAAGAAGCTTCCAGCACATAATTGTAATACTCTGCACAACAGGTTATGGGCCCAAGCATTGGAGAGGATACTGCAAGCCCAGGCACTGGAGAGGATACTCAGTGAGTACATTGAGTCAGTGAATACTGTATGCAAACTACTGAAAGATAGCAAGCAGTTCAGATGTGAAGTTTGCAATAGTAAAGCTGAACAATGCCAATTACCAGCTGTGGAAATTCCAGCTAGAAATTATTTTCAGCAAGGATGACTTGTGGCAAGTGCTGAATACAGACAGACCCTCAAACAGAGAGACAGAGGACTGGGATAAGAAAGATAGGCAGGCAAAAGTGACAATAAGCTTACTAGTGGAACATGACTAGCTTATCCACATAAGAACAGAGAAAACAGTCAAAGGTATGTGGACTTCATTACAAAAACTGCATGAGCGTTCAAGCCTCAACAGTAAGCTGTTTCTACTATAAAAGCATTATAAAATAAGACTAGAAGAAGGCCAGCAAATGCGTGACCATGTGATAGCTATGCTAGAGATCATAGAGCAGTTACGCTCCATCAGAGAGAACATCAAAGATAACCATATTGTTGCTCTGCTCCTCTGTGGCCTTCCAGAAACATATGCTGCTCTCAAACGCTTTAGAAACCAGACCCGAGCAGGAACTGATGCTGGAATATGTAAAAGAAATGAATCGATGAATATGACAGAAGGAAAGAAAATATGCACCATGATGACAAAGCTCTTAAGATGTACAAAGGCACAAAGCACAACAAAGAAAGCAGAGCCTGTTTTCGCTGTAAAAGGACCAGTCTCATAAAAAAGGACTGCTCTATCTGGAAAGCCGAGCAGCGAAAGCTACAGCTATCTACAAAAGAAAGATTCAAAGCAGCCACAAAGGAAACTGCAGACACATCATGGAGTGGCACCTTTAAAGTGACACAGAACGGCAAGCCATGCAGCTGGTGTATAGACTCAGGTGCGACAGCACACATGACTAGCGATGAGACCTTCTTCACAAATATTGATTACAGTGCAAAAGACAAAGTTTTCCTAGCAAATGGGAAAAGCATCACAACACAAAGAAGGAACTAGTTGCTCTGCAGACAGCACAACTTAACATTACATGGGTGCTGTTTTCAAAATAGGAGAGTTCATATTTAAAAGGGTATGTAAACCCTATCAATATATGTATATACACTATATTGTCAAAAGTATTGGGATACCTACCTTAACATGCACATGAACTTTGACCACTTCAGTCATGGGCACTTTCACCCCCTTTCTGCTCAGGCCAATTTTCAGCTTTCAGCGCTCTCACACTTTGAATGACAATTGCGATTATGCAACACTGTACCCAAATTAAATTGTTATCATTTTTTTCACACAAATAGAGCTTTCTTTTGGTTGTATTTAATTACCACTGTTTTTTTTTTTTTGCTAAAAAAACAAAAAAAAATGAAAATTTTGAAATAAAACAAGTTTTTCTTTTGTAATTTTTCTCCTTCACTGCTGTGTGCTGATGAGGTGTCACTGGAGGGCACTGATCAGGTTACACTGATGAGGAGACACTACTATGTGGCTCGGATGAGCACTGATAGGCAGCAATGATGGGCACTGAGGGGTGACACTGATGGGCGTTGATAGGCAGAACTGATGGGCAGCAATAATGGGCTCTGATGGGCGGTACTGATGAGCAACACTGATGAGCAGGCACTGATGGGCATTGAAAGGCAGCACTGATTGGTGTCACTGATGAGCACTGATTGGTGTCACTGATGGGCACAGACTGGCATCACTTGCTGGGCACTGTTGGGGCTGCACTGTAATCAGGACACTAATGATCGGTGCCTTGATTACCTGTGCAGGTCTCCCCTGTGAGGAGATGCCGCTGATCGGCTCTCCTCGCCTCACACTCTGTCAGTGTAAGGCGAGGAGAGCCGATAAAAGGCACTTCATCATTTACATGTGATCAGCTGTGATTGGACATAGCCAATCACATGGTTAAAGAGCCGCGTCATTGGGAGTGGTGACACAGGGGCAACATTATATGATGTCGCCCCAGAATGAGAGGGGATTCTGCCCGCCGTCATTTCCCTATACAGCGGGTGGGAGGTGGTTAATGGCGTCCCAGTCTTAGTCTGTAGGGTTCAATATTAAGTTGGCCCACCCTTTGCAGCTATAACAGCTTCAACTTTTCTGGGAAGGCTGTCCACAAGGTTTAGGAGTGTCTATAGGAATGTTTGACCATTCTTCCAGCTCAGGAATATATTTCATATAACAGGCGGACTTCCAACTGCCCAATTTCCTGCATCCGCTTGCTGAAGGGCTATTCTGAGTTCAGCTTCATCATAGCCCTTCTCTAAAAATCTGGCCTTCAGAACCTCAGCCTCTCTAATGAAGTCATCCCTATTAGAACAATCGTGTTTAACCACTTGCCGACCACCAACCACAGGTTGACGGCGACAAGGTGGCTCGATATCGCAAACCGCTGTCATACTGCGATATCATGCACTGTGAGCGCGCGAGCGCCGCCGGAGGCGCGCCCGCGCGCTCACTGTGTTCGGGGGGGGGGCCAGGGAGCGGGTGCGGCAGACTCGATCTCCACCGGCTACCCGCGATGCCCCCCCCCGCAGTGGAAGAACGGAGGTCTGTGTAAGTAAACACGGATCTCCGTTCTGTGAGAGGGGGAAGGGTGGTGATCACAGCCTTCCTCTATATGGAAGCTGTGATCACTCCCCTTCCCCAGCCAGGGCAGCCCACACACAGTTAGAACACGCCCAGGGAACACAGTTAACCCTTAGAGCGCCCCCTCCAGGTTAACCCATTCACTGCCAATGACATTTACACTTTAATCAGTGCATTTTTATAGCACTGATCGCTGTATAAATGCCAGTGGTCCCAAAAAAGTGTCAAAATGTTCCGACATGTCCGCTGCAATATCGCAGTACCACTAAAAATCGCAGATCGCCGCCATTACTAGTAAAAAAAAATAAAAACCCCAGAAATTAATTCTCATCAACCGTAAACGCGGACACTTTTGCGCAAACCAATCAATAAATGCAGATTGCGATTTTTTTTATCACAAATATGAGGAAGAATATAAATCGGCCAAAACCGATGAAAAAAAATGTTTTTTTATATATTATTTTTGGATTAGAATTTTAGCAAAAAGTAAGAAATTTGGGTTTTTTTGCAAAATTGACGCTTCTTTCGTTTATAGCGGCGATCAGAAATGACGCAGAGGGGATCAAATACCACCAAAAGAAAGCTCTATTTGTGGGAAAAAAAGGACTCAAATTTCGTTTGGATACAACGTCGCACGACCGTGCAATTGTCAGTTGAAACGATGCAGCGCCGAATCGCAAAAAGTGCTCTGGTCCTAAAGTGGGAAATCCTTCCGGGGCTGAAGTGGTTAAGTCGCAAAAACTGACTTTTAGCGATAGAACAAAGCCAAGAGGGATGATGACAGCTAGACATATCTATGAATCCATTTCGGTCTTTGTCTTTGAAAAAAGTTGAGGTGGACACAATACCCTCCACAACCCTTATCTTAAGATCTAGAAAATGGACCTCAGACCTACTGGACTCAAATTGTAGTACAATCCCCCTATCATTAGAATTTAGCTCATCAAAAAAGAAGACCAAACTTCTCCTACAAACGCAGGCTGACCTTAGGTCAGCCTTTATATATATATATATATATATATATATATATATATATATATATATACATTTTTTCATGGGGATCTGCAAGATGTCATTGTGTATCAATATCCAATGAAATATCTTTGTTCTGTAGTGGATAAATCAGGTCAACTGAGTAGGAAGGGTAGATTCACTTACTGTCTTGTATTGATGGGGTACAGCCATCTCCATCACAGCAACTTACACCCATTGAGTACTTGGTGCCGGACACAGTCATGGAACCAGTGGTATTACACTTGCTTGCAGGAGTCCAAGATCGGATGACTTGGTAGGACTTCATTCCATCTGAAAAATTAATAAAAGTTCTCTAAAATATTAACAGAAGCAACGCAAGCCGTATGGTCTTCCAAAGTTTCTTAAAGTAGCATTAAAGGTTTGACTTTAAAAAACAAAAAAAAATCAAACATGCCCCGATGTTCCTCTTCTTCTCAGGTCCCCCGCAGGTGCTCCTGGCTTCTCCCCTTTGACCAGTGTCCACGGTAGCAAGCCACTTGCTACGGGGGCACTGCTGCCTGCTCGCTCTGGAGCCCTGCTCGAGGCATCCATAAGACCCATAGAGCAGAGGCTCAGCCCCGCCCCTCACTCTCTCCTCATTGGCTCACTGGCTGTGATTGGCAGCAGTGGGAGCCAATCGCTCCGACTGCTGCCTTAGCTAATGACGAAGAGTGTCCCGGGATAGCTGAGGCTCACATGCACATTGCTGGAATTGAGAGGGAGCTCAGGTAAGTATTGGGGGGGGGGGGGCTGCTGCACACAGAAGGTATTTTTTTATTTTCATGCATAGAGTGCATGAAGGTAAAAACCCTTCAGCCTTTATAACCACTTTAAAATGGACCTAGTATCAGATATACTGCATGATTTATGTATATAATATAATAATAATATAATAATAATATTTATTTATTTATTAAGTGTATGCATGCATAATAATGTGTAAGTGTTACACTTCCAGATACAGAGAACACAGTCCCCGCCCCCAAGAAGGCTTTCATCAACTTTTCTCTAAATAAGGTTGGCACCATACTTATTCAGGCATCATCCAGGGCCAACATCTACATCCTGGACTCCCACCCCCACTGGACAGCCATTTTTTACTAAGCAGCCAATCAGTGCCTGCGCCCGCTGGTGCGTTTGCATTTGCCGCAATGCACATTAAGGCACAGGACAAAGAAACGGAGCATTAGATAATAATCCCCAATAAGGTGCTTATTGCTTTTTACTTTTTAGGTTGTGATGAATTATTTTTTATTGTGTGAGAAGCGTCTGACGCATGCAGTAAAAGCCAAGGATGACTTTTTTTGAGTTTAAAACAAACATTTGAGTTATTATACAGCTAAAGGTTTGCAGGTGAAAGCGAACTAAAAGAACAAAAAACGCTACTTACCTCTGGTGGATATCAGGTAAGCGGACGCACACTTGGAATTTGCAGGGATTACACTTAACGAGGCGTTACAAGTTAGGGAATCTCCGGCTGTGCAGACAACGCATGAGGTGCCTAAAATATAAAATGATCTCATTAAAGATGAACTCTGAAACCTGATAAGCTCAGCTCTCTGCCACTCTGCTCTCTCCTCCTTTCAGCATGTCTTTTGCACTGCAGTGCATCTGATTGGCTGCCTATTTATTCTCCCTCTCCCAGTATAAGGCTAATACCCAGTACAATTCAAGTGTTTACACTGCTTTCATTTGAAAACCCCCCCCC
>BLSH010108714.1:12186-31087 GCA_018402905.1 Glandirana rugosa
CACATCAACAAAAATCTTGCTATTTGAGAGGGAGTCTCGTGGTTGGCCTTGGACCGGGATAACGTTATCATAAACGAAAATCTTGCTATTTGACAGGGAGTCACGTGTTTGATTATCTTTCTAAAAACAACTACTACTGCATTAGTGCCAGGTTCTAAAAACAACTACTACTGCAATAGTGCCAGGTTTCGGTTAGTGCTCTGAGGGACTGTTTATCGTTCTAAAAACAGCTTCAACTGCATTAGGGCCAGGTTCCTGTTTGTGCACTGAGGGACAGTTTATCGTTCTAAAAGCAAATACTATTGCAATAGGGCCAGGTTCCGGTTGGTGCTCTGAGGGAGAGTTTATCGTTCTAAAAACAACTACACCTGTATTAGGGCCAGGTTCCTGTTTGTGCTCTGAGGGAGAGATTATCTCTCTAAAAACAACTACTACTGCATTAGTGCCAGGTTCCTGTTGCTGCTCTGAGGGACAGTTTATCGTTCTAAAAACAACTAATACTGCAATAGGGCCAGGTTCCGGTTGGTGCTCTGAGGGACAATTTATCGTTCTAAAAACAACTACTACTGCAATAGGGCCAGGTTCAGGTTGGTGCTCTTAGGGAGAGTTTATCTTTCTAAAAAAAACTACTACTGCAATAGTGCCAGGTTCCGGTTGGTGCTCTGAGGGAGAGTTTATCGTTCTTAAAACAACTACTACTGCATTAGGGCCAGGTTCTGGTAGGTGCTCTGAGGGACTGTTTATCATTCTAAAAACAACTACAACTGCATTAGGGCCAGGTTCCGGTTGGTGCTCTGAGGGACAGTTTATCGTTCTAAAAACAACTGCTATTGCAATAGTGCCAGGTTCCGGTTGGTGCTCTGAAGGAGAGTTTATCGTTCTAAAAACAACTACTACTGCATTAGGGCCAGGTTCCTGTTTCTGCTCTGAGGGACAGTTTATCATTCTAAAAACAACTACTACTGCAATAGGGCCAGGTTCCAGATGGTGCTCTGAGGGAGAGTTTATCGTTCTAAGAACAACTACACCTGCATTAGGGCCAGGTTTCTGTTTGTGCTCTGAGGGAGAGATTATCTTTCTAAAAACAACTACTACTGCATTAGTGCCATGTTCCTGTTGGTGCTTTGAGGGAGAGTTTATCGTTCTAAAAACAACTACTACTGCAATAGGGCCAGGGTCCGGTTGGTGCTCTGAGGGAGAGTTTATCGTTCTAAAAACAACTACTAATGCAATAGGGCCAGGTTCCGGTTGGTGCTCTGAGGGAGAGTTTATCGTTCTAAAAACAACTACAACTGCATTAGGGCCAGGTTCCTGTTTGTGCTCAGAGGGACAGTTTATCGTTCTAAAGACAACTACTACTGCAATAGGGCCATGTTCCGGTTGGTGCTCTGAGGGAGAGTTTATCGTTCTAAAAACAGCTACTACTGCAATAGTTCCAGGTTCTGGTTGGTGCTCTGAGGGACAGTTTATCGTTCTAAAAACTACTACTACTTCAATAGGGCCATGTTCCAGTTGGTGCTCTGAGGGAGAGTTTATCGTTCTAAAAACAACTACTACTGCAATAGGGCCAGGTTCTGGTTAATGCTCTGAGGGAGAGTTTATCGTTCTAAAATCAACTACTACTGCATTAGGGCCAGGTTCCTGTTGGTGCTCTGAGGGACAGTTTATCGTACTAAAAACAACTACTAATGCAATAGGGCCAGGTTCCGGTTTGTGCTCTGCGGGACTGTTTATCGGTCTAAAAACAACTACAACTGCATTAGGGCCAGGTTCCTGTTTGTGCTCTGAGGGACAGTTTATCGTACTAAAAACAACTACTAATGCAATAGGGCCAGGTTCCGGTTTGTGCTCTGAGGGACTGTTTATCGGTCTAAAAACAACTACAACTGCATTAGGGCCTGGTTCCTGTTTGTGCTCTGAGGGACAGTTTATCGTTCTAAAAACAACTACTAATGCAATAGGACCAGGTTCCGGTTGGTGCTCTGAGGGAGAGTTTATCATTCTAAAAACAACTACTACTGCATTAGTTCCAGGTTCCTGTTTGTGCTCTGAGGGACAGTTTATCGTTCTAAAAACAACTACTACTGCAATAGGGCCAGGTTCCAGTTGGTGCTCTGAGGGACAGTTTATCATTCTAAAAACAACTACTACTGCAATAGGGGTTTGTTCTTGTTGGTGCTTTGAGGGAGAGTTTATCGTTCTACAAACAACTACTACTGCAATAGGGCCTTGTTCCATGTTGGTGCTTTGAGGGAGAGTTTATCGTTCTAAAATCATCTGATACTGCAGTTGGGACATGTTCCTGTCCATTCTGTGAAAGACAGATTATCGTTCTAAAATCATCTCATATTGGTGTAGGGCAGTGCTTCTCAACTCCGGTCCTCGGGACCCCCCAACAGGCCAGGTTTGCAGGATAACTGAAATACATCACAGGTGATATCATTTTCTGCTCAGTGATTGCAGTGTTCTAGTCTGCATCTCCCCAAGGGAATACTTAAAATCTGGCCTGTTGGTGGGTCCCGAGGACCGGAGTTGAGAACCACTGGTGTAGGGAGAGGTTCCTGCTGCTGGTGTGAGCAGTGCATTTCTTGCACAAAAATAAAAAGTGCAGCTATAATTTTCTTTTCTTAAAAAAAAAATAGGAATAATAATTTATTATTATTCTTTTTTTTTTGTATTAATAAATAGTGCTACATAGTACATTTGTGTCCAGAATGAGGAGAGCGTCAAATAAGGGATGTGGTGGTGATCGTGGTGCTGCTGGTGTTGGTGGTGTTGCTGAAGCTCCTGTTGCAAGGAGAGGACGTGGTCGATCTGTGCCAGCTACACACACAAGTGAAACACCTTCCTCAGGTAGCCGGCCCGAATGCCGCTCAATGAATGGTGAGGCCAGAACAAGTACAGGCGATAGTAGATTGGGTGGCTGACAATGCCTCCAGTTACTTCACATTGTCTCCCACCCGGTCCCTTGATGAAATCTCAGAGTTGGCACCTGAACCCTATGGCCATCTGTCTTTCACCTCAGCCCCTTCTAAATCAGCCAAGCAGTCTGAGCCCCAAGTCATGCAGCAGTCTCTTATGCTTTTTGATGACTCTGCTGCTGTGCTTTCCGTGGGCTATCGACATAGCCCTGGCCCAGAAGTGGAAGACATTGAGTGCACCAATGCCCAACCACTTCTGGCTCAGGATGAGGACATGGAAACACCACGGCAGCACGTCTGTGATGATGATGATGAAACACAGGTACCAACTGCTGCGGCTTTCCTCAGTGTGCAGACTGACAAGGAGGGCAGTGGTGAAGGGTGGGTGGAAGATGATGTGGAGGATGATGAGGTCCTAGACCCCACATGGAATGAAGGTCATGTGAGTGACGTGTGCAGTTTGAGGGAAGAGGTAGTGGTCGCACAGAGGCACCGGCACAGCAAAATCAGGTTGCAAAAGCGGAGCGACTGTCCCCTAGACAGTAGGCCTGCTACTACCCACTGCACCCAGGGACCTAGCACACCAAAGGCAGCTCAAAGGTATTCCCCGGCTTGGCAGTTCTTCAGACAATGTGCTGACTACAAGACACAAGTGATTTGCACACTGTGCAATGAGAGGCTGAAGCTAGGCACAAATGTTCTAAACCTGAGCACAACCTCCATGACCAGGCATCTAAATGCAAAGTACTTGCTGCAGTGGAATAAGTACCTCAAAATCCAAGAAAGGTCTCTGCCTCCTCCTGCTTACTCTTCTGATGCTGCCTCGGCCTCTTCCTCCACCTCTACAGTGCCAGTGTCACCTGCCACCCAGCAAACAGATGATGTGACAACAACGCCACCATGCCTGCCACTGTCCCCAAGCATTTCCACTTGGTCCCATGGAAGCTTACAGCTCTCCATCTCCCAAACACTGGAGAGAAAGAGGAAGTACCCCCCTACCCACCCGCGATCCCTGGCCCTGAATGCCAGCTTTCCAAATTCCTGGCCTTTGAAATGCTGGCATTCCGTCTGGTGGACACGGACAGTTTTAAAAACCTGATGGCGGTGGCTGTCCCACAGTATGTCGTTACCAGCTGCCACTACTTTTCCAGGTGAGCCATCCCTTCCCTGCACAAACAAGTCGGGGACGAAATCAGGTGTGCACTGCGCAACGCCATCTGTGGCAAGGTCCACATAATCACTGATATGTGGACCAGTAAGCATTGGCAGGGACGCTATATCTCACTAACTGCACACTGGGCAAATGTAGTGGCGGATGGGCCTGAGGCGGCTAGCCGTTTGGCGCATGTCCTTCCGCCACTCAGGATTGCATTTCTCTTTGCCTCCTGTTGCCTCCTGTTGCCTCCTCCTCCTACTGCGCTTCCTCCTCCTCCTCCTCTGCCACCTCCTCATCCGCTCAGCGTAACACCTTCACCACCAACTTCAGCACATCCAGGGGTAAACGACAGCAGGCTGTTTTAAAACTGATATGTTTGCGGGATAAACCCCACACTGTGCAGGAGCTGTGGATGGGTATTGAACAACAGACCAATGAGTGGTTGTTGCCACTGAGCCTTAAGCCCGGCCTGGTGGTGTGCGATAATGGGCGAAATCTCGTAGCAGCTCTGGGCCTAGCCGATTTGACGCATATCCCTTGCCTGGCGCATGTGCTGAATTTGGTGGTGCAGAAATTTCTAAAAACTACCCGGATATGTCAGAGCTGCTGCAGAAAGTGCGGGCCGTCTGTGCGCGCTTTCGGCGTTCTCACCCTGCTGCTGCTCGCCTGTCTGTGCTGCAGCGGAACTTCGGCCTTCCCGTTTACCGTCTCTTATGCGACGTGTCCACAAGGTGGAACTCCACCTTGCACATGCTGGAGAGACTGTGCGAGCAGTAGCTGGCAATAGTGGAGTTTCAGCTGCAGCACGCACGGATCAGTCGCTCTGCAGAACAGCACCACTTCACCACTTCACCACCAATGAGTGGGCCTCCATGCGAGACCTGCGTTGCGGTGTTTCGAGTACTCCACCAACATGGCCAGTGCCGATGACACTTTTCTCAGCATTACTATCCCACTTCTATGTCTCCTTGAAAAAACACTTATGGAAGAGGATGTGGCACAGGAGGAGGAGGAAGAGGGGTCATTTACACGGTTATCAGGCCAGTCATTCACAAGTGGCTCGGAGGGTGGGTTCCTGCACCAGCATAGGCCAGGTCAAAAATTTTCAAGGCAGGGGACAGTT
Organism: Glandirana rugosa; assembly: GCA_018402905.1. Lineage (NCBI taxonomy): Eukaryota > Metazoa > Chordata > Amphibia > Anura > Ranidae > Glandirana > Glandirana rugosa. Next base: position 17,387 of record BLSH010108714.1, read on the forward strand.
CTGGAGGATGAGGAGGACGAGGATGATGATGAGGAGGAACTGTGTTCACAGCAGGGTGGCACCCAACGCAGCTCGTAGGCATCACTGGAGCGTGGCTGGGGGGATACGGAGGACACAGATGATACACCTCCCACAGAGGACAGCTTGTCTTTGCCTCTGGACAGCCTGGCACACATGAGCGACTGCAGTGTCTGCTCAATGACAGCCTAGTTGCCCACATTTTAACTTGTGCTGATTACTGGGTGGCCACCCTGCTGGATCCCCGGTACAAGGACAACGTGCCGTCCTTAATTCCCTCACTGGAGCGTGATCGGAAGATGCGCGACTACAAGCGCACTCTGGTAGACGCGCTGCTGAGGGCATTCCCAAATGACACCGGGGGCTCAGAGGGAGCACAAGGTGAAGGCAGAGGAGGAGGAAGAGGTCACCAACGCAGCTGTGGCACCGCCAGCACCTCAGAAGTCAGGGTTAGCATGGCCGAAATGTGGAAAAGCTTTGTCAGCAGCACGCCACCACAAACAGCACCACCAGCTGATAGGCAACGTCTTAGCAGGAGGCAGCATTTCAGCAACATGGTGGAACAGCATGTGTGCACACACCTACATGTACGGACTGATGGGTCTGCCCCATTCAACTTCTGGGTCTCCAAATTGGCCACATGGCCTGAGCTTGCCCTTTATGCCTTGGAGGTGCTGGCCTGCCCTGCAGCCAGTGTTTTGTCTGAACGTGTGTTTAGTACGGCAGGGGGCGTTATCACAGACAAGCGCAGCCCCCTGTCCACAGCCAACATGGACAAGCTAACTATTATTAAAATGAACCAGGCATGGATCCCACAAGACTTGCCTGTACCTTGTGCAGAATAAACATTTAGACCAGCCTCACACAGCCATTGGTATCCTTTTGTTTAATTTGAATATTTCTCAATATTTTGGGGGCTACCCCAATTCTAAAAAAATGCCAAAAACAAACAAAAAACTGTGTTGGCTACCTCCTCCTCCTCTTCCTCCTCCTCCTCCTAGACTGCCACGGTCACGGCCTAGTCAACCTCTAGGCTCTTACTCCACATTCACCTCCTCCTCCCATTTAATTTTTTTTAGTTGATTTTAAGTTATTTCCCTATCCACATTTGTTTGCAGGGCACTTGTCCTACTCTTACCCCCATTTTTCTTACTTTTGCAGCCTTCTAGCCCTTTCCATTACTTTTTTACAGCCATTTTTGTGCCCAAAAGTTCAGTTCACCATTGACTTCAATGGGGTTCGGTGTCCGGGGTCAAGTTCAGATCGAGTTCGGTTTCACTAGGTTCTGCCGAACCCGACGAACTCGGATATCCAGGTCTCAACTCTAATTACATTGTATACCCCTGTATGTTGTGATCGTTAAGGTACCCATCTAATAGTTTTTTGAAATTATCGATGCTCCCCACTGATACCACTGCTTGTGGAAGAGAATTCCACATCCTTACCGCTCTTACAGTAAAGAACCCTCTATACAGGTTAATGTTAAACCACTTCTCTTCTAATTTAAGTGAATGGCTGCGTCTTTTTAAATTCCCTTTCACTGAAAAGTGTTTTCCCTATGCTAGGGTCAGCAGTACACCATTTGTGCATTGATATCATATCCCCTCTCAAGCGTCTCTTCTCCAGAGAGAATAAGTTCAATGCTTGTAGTCTTTCCCCATAGCTGAGATCCTCCAGTCCCTTAATAAGCTTTGTTGCCCTTCTCTGGACTCTCTCCAGTTCCAGCACATCCCTCCTGATGACTGGTGCTGGAACCGGACAGCATACTTCAGGTGCGGCCAGACCAGAGTCTTGTAGAGTGGGAGAATTTTTGTTTTATCTCTAGAGTTAATCCCCTTTTTAATGCATGCTAATATTCTATTAGCTTTGTTTGCAGCAGCTTGGCATTGCATGCCATTGTTGAGCCTGTCATCTACTAGGACCCCCAGGTCCTTTTCCATCCTAGATTCCCCCAAAGGTTCTCCGCCTAGCGATTAAATTGCATTAATATTTATGGCACCCAAATGCATTACTTTACATTTTTCAACATTAAACCTCATTTGCCATGTACGTAGTTGCCCACCCCATTAATTTGTTTAGATCTTCTTGCAAGGTTTACACATCCTGCGTAGAAGTTATTGCCCTGCTTAGCTTTGCATCGTGCGCCAATACTGAGATTGAGCTGTTTATCCCATCCCCCAGATGAATAAAATAAATAGAATTGGTCCCAGGACAGAACCCTAGGGGACCCCACTTACCACACCAGACCATTCTGAGTACTCCCCATTTACCACCACCCTTTGGACTTGCCCCTGTAGCCAGCTTTCAATCCAGGTACTCACCCTATGGTCTATTCCAACAGACCTCAGTTTGTACTGTAAACGTTTGTGGGGAACTGTATCGAATGCCTTTGCAAAATCCAGATACCCACATCCACAGGCCTTCCTTTATCTAAATAAGAAGCAATGGCTGCACATCAGGTAGTTCCAAATGCCGTTTATTGAATACTCTGTGGTCACACCATGGGACACCTACACAGTCTCAGTAGATGTGTTTTACACAGTACACTTGTGCTAATGTCCCCTGGTGTGACCATGAAGTATTCATAAACGGCATTTGGAACTACCCGATGTGCAGCCATTTCTTCTTATTTTGATGTTACTCAAGGAGGTGAACCGGGGCTGGCACTTGTTAGTAAGTTCCACCACGCATACTCACCTCACCTGGAGCAGCGAGTCCTTTCTCTCTTGATCCTTCCTTTATCTAGATGGGAGCTCATTTCTTCATAGAAGGTTAAAAGATTTCTCTGGCAAGAACGATTCTTCATGAATCCATGCTGATTACTGCTAAAGATAGAGTTTTCATTACTGAAACCTTGTATAAAGTCCTTTATCATCCACTCCAGTAGCTTGCAGACTATTGATGTTAGGCTAACTGGCCTGTAGTTTTTTCCTGGATATCGGGTAAGTGTGCTTCAAAGAGCACTGTATGTGAAACATGATAACATTGTTTTTATATATAAATCTTTTATTTCGTTTGTCAAAAGACAAGAACCATGGCATCAACAAGAGAAAAATATTGAAGAAGCATAATGGTATACAAATCCACAAAATAAAAGAAAACAGTGTCATAGTAAAGAAAAAACAGTGTAATATATGAAATAACAACACAAATCAAAGTTAGAACACATTGTGCATATTAAATACCTCAACTGCTTCACGTAACCCTAGCTAGAGGAGAAATAAAGCATTACCTTGTTGTGTCACAAAGGTGAAATAGGACACTGTCAGGGAGTAAATTGCTAAATCAGGATGAGTCCATGGAGCTTGTACATATAATTTTCAAATTTACCAGTATCAGACAAGAGAAAAAGTTGTAGATCAGTAAAATGAAATGAAATATGGCAGGAAATAGAAAAAAAGGGGACAGGGTGAAATAGAAGAGCAGTCTAGAATAGTAATAAATAATGAACACGAAGACTAAGGTAAGAGAAGGGGGGGTACTTGAGGGGTTGGGTGGGGATAATGAGACCAGGAGGGGAGTGGAGAGGAGGTGCATGAATGTGAACCCTTAATGCAATATGGTATCATGGAAATTGCATCGTCTGTATCAACAGAGGACAAGTGTCTCTCACAGATGTGTCAGAGCCAATTTCCATTGGCGAGGAATGCTTGCTTTGCCAGCGTCCAGGAGATGGCAAATGAACGTTTTTTTTTTAGATATTGGAGGCATGAAGTAAAAAGAGGGCAGGGTCATCAGGGATAGGCCATTCTGTAAATTTCTGAGCAATGAGGTGGATATCTTCCCAGAACTGCTCGGGCTTGGGGCAAGCCCAAAAGATGTGGAGGAGTGTCCCCTGGTCCGCCTGGCATCTCCAGCACCGATTTGAGTATGAGGGAAAGACACTGTGTAAGTGTCACGTACCTGGTGGTGGAGTCTGACAGTGCAGTGGGCAACCTCTCTTGCGGCCCCTGGTAGAGTGGACAGGAAGTTCCAGAGAGCAGGGGGGCACGAGGGCTGGAAAGGATGCAGGTGATGAGGAGAGGATCCTCCAGAGGCTCGTGCTAAGCAGAACGTTGGTCGTACAGGCCGGGTCAGTAACTGGCGGACAAGTGCGGTACAATTGGAGCAGGCAAGAGGATAGTTGGGTACAGGCAGGGTCGTCAACAAGTGGGCAGCAGCAGTACACAAGGATCAGGCAGAAGAAGGGTCGTAGGCAAGCTGAGGGTCGGTGCAGGCAGAGTACAAGCACGGTAGGACAAGTCGTATCACAGGTGCAGGAAATCTCAGGAATAACAGTCACAGAACACCCAGGGAACGCTGTAGAATGGACAGCATCTGCTGCAGGGTGTAGGAAGCTTAAATAGACCGTTTAGTGCCATTGGCGCGCACGGGTGGGCGCGCACAAACAAGCGCAAAAGCGCACAGGCGTGTGCACAGCGCATGGGAAGCCAGAAAACGGTCAGGACATCAGTCTTCCTAATATTGCCCCCCCCCAAGGGGCAGCCTCTGGATGCCCAAATGGGCTCTCTTGGTCAGGTATCTTCTCCAGAAGGACCTGATCAAAGCTTTCGCATGTGCGTTTTCTTCTGGCTCCCAAGAGCTCTCTTTGGGCCCATAGCCCTTCCATTTAACCAGGTACTGGATGCCGCCACCTCTCCTCCTGCAGTCCAAGATGGATTCTACCTCAAACTCCTCCATCCCATCAACCAGCACTGGTGCAGGCAGGCCTGTCTTCCGATCTGGGAAGGGGTCGGAGACCTTAGGGTTTAACATGGATACGTGGAAGACAGGATGGATACGAAATGATTCAGGCAACTCCAGTTCATATGCCACATCGTTAATCTTCCTCTTGATAGGAAAGGGCCCCAAGAATCTTGGGCCCAATTTCTTGGACAGGCATGCCAGTCTTAGATTGGTAGTAGATAGCCAGACTAGACTGCCCGGTTCAGGTGCAATTTGCCACGTCTCCTTTTGTCGTAAGTCGCTTTGTTAGCAGCTTGTGTTCTTGCCATTGTCTCCTGTAGAAGTTTGTTGCTGGAAGTGAAAAACTCCATTAGGTCAGCCACGGCTGGCACAGAACTCTCAGGACATGCATTAGACAAGGCTGGGTGGAATCCATAGTTAGTGAAGAATGGAGACTGTTGAGTGGTGGAGTGGGCAGAATTGTTGTACGCGAACTCAGCCAGCGATAGGAGCGTAATCCAGTCGTCCTGAGTGAAAGAGGAAAAACAACGCAGGTATTGCTCCAGAGTTTGATTAGTATGCTTCGTCTGGCCGTTTGTCTGGGGGTGGTAGGCAAAAGACAATGACAGCCCAATCTTCAGGGATTTGCATAAAGATCTCCAGAATTTGGAGGTAAATTGCACTCCACGATCGGACACCACATCTGTTGGTATTCCGTGAAGCCTAACAATCTCCTTAATGAAAGTTTTAGCAGTCTCTGCGGCAGAAGGTGTGCCCTTCATGGGCAAGAAGTGGGCCATCTTAGAGAATCTGTCCACTATGACGAAGATGGTGGAGAACCCTTCCAAAGGGGGTAACTCCATGATAAAGTCCATGGATATGTGACTCCAAGGTCTCTCTGGGATTGGCAGTGATTTAAGAAGGCCCCAAGACCAAGTCTTGCTTCCCTTTCACCGGTTACAAATGGTGCAGGATTCCACATAAAGTTTGCAGTCCCACCCCTCTTGAGACCACCAAAACGTGCGCTGTAACAGTTTGGTCGTCTTGCCTACACCAAAGTGCCCAGCAAGCCGGTGGTCGTGGCAGAGGTCTAGGACTGTGGTTCGTAGGTTCTCTGGCACGAAAATCCTATGGTTGTGCCACAGCAACCCATCTTTAGGTAGGAGCGATGTTCCAGGAAGGGGGTTTGCCCCCTTGGTGGCTTGGAGAATCTGTGACAGGACATCTCCTTGAAGTAACAAAAAACTTCTGGATGGCAGAATGGTATTGGGCGGTAGTGGGATTCCCAATGCATTGAACATGCGCAAAAGGGAGTCCAACTTGGTGTTCTTCGACCCAGCCCTGTAAGTGATGTGGAAGAAGAATCGGGCGAAGAACAGTGCCCTCCTGGCTTATCGTGGCTTTAGTCTTTTGGCAATCCTTAAGTATTCAAGATTTTTATGATCTGTGTAAATGAGGATTAGGTGTGCTGCTTCTTCCAACAGGTACCGCCATTCCTCTAATGCCAGTTTAATGGCTAAAATTTCACAATCTCCCACATCGTAATTTTTCTCAACAGAAGACAATTTGTGGGAAAAGAATGCTGCCGGGTGTAGTAGTGCTTTGGTACCTTGCCTCTGGGAGAGAATCGCCCCGACCGCTACCTCAAATGCATCGACCTCCAGAACATAAGGAAGAGCAGGGTCTGGATGCTTCAAAATGGGCGCTGAGGTGAACAGATCCTTGAGTCTTTCAAAAGCAGCTTGTGCCTCAGGAATCCATTGAAAGGGGGTACCCTGTTTGGTGAGCTGGGTGACAGGTGAGATTATGGAGGAGAACCCCGGGGTGAATTTCCTGTAAAAGTTTGCGAATCCAACGAAACATTGGATTCTCTTTTTATCAACCGGATTGGGGGTCCATCTTGATACTTCCAATGGAAATAATGAGTCCCAAGAATTATATGCTGCGCTGCTCAAACTCGCATTTTTCTGGCTTGGCGTTAAGTGTGTGCTGACGGAGACGACTAAGTACCCTTTTGACATGGTTCCAATGAAGCTTTAAGGAGGGAGAGAAGATCAAAATATCGTCCAGGTAAGCAATGACGAAGAGGTCGCGGCAGTCCCTGAAGATGTCATTAATAAAGAGCTGGAACGTGGCAGGAGCGTTTCATAGGTCGAATGGCATTACCAAGTACTTATAATGGCCGAAGCGTGTGCGGAAGGCCGTCTTCCATTCATCGCCTTCCCTGATTCACACCAAGTTGTAAGCTCCACGGAGGTCTAGTTTGGTGAAAATGGTGGCCATTCCCAGGCGTTGAAATAACTCTGGTACCAGAGGGAGAGGGTAATGGTTTTTAACCATAACTTTATTGAGCTTCCGGTAGTTTATACATGGGCGCAGCGTACAATCTTTTTTCTCTATGAAGAAGATACCTGCCCCAGATAGGGAGGTGGACAGGCGGATAAACCCCTTGCTGAGATTCTCATCAGTGTAAGACTTGAGAGTGCTGAGTTCAAGTTCCGTAAGCGGTTAGATCCTTCCGAAAGGGATCTCAGCACCGGGAAGGAGCTTGATGGGGCAATGGTATGGTCTGTGGGGAGGAAGGACCTCCGTCCCTTCTTACTAAAAATGTCCAGGAACTCATGGTAAGCACTGGGGATGGCCATGCATAATAGGGACAGATCCGCTCTGGGGGTCATGGGAAGACAATGCCTGTGGCAGTATTGTGATTGGAACTTGACATCCCCTGTACTCCAGTTGATGGTGGGATTGTGGGCCTAGAGCCACGATAAGCCTAAGATGACAGGGAAGAGGGGAGAGGTGATGGCGTCAAGAATGAGAAGCACCTGGTGACCTCCCACCATGGTGGTGGTCAGGGGTACGGTTTCTTGGGTGACTAGGCCAGACATAATAGTGGTGCCATCAGCCAGGTGCACTAATCCTGCGGGATTTAGGTCGCAGGGGGATCCCCTGTTGTGCAGCAAATGATAAGTCCACAAAACAGCTGCAGGCTCCAGAGTCGAGGATTGTAAGAACGTACGCCGACATTCCAGGGGGCTGCAGGAGTATGGAGAGGGTGAGAGCATTATTGGGTACAGGATCAGAGAAGGTAGCCAGGCTTCTACCCAACTTGGTGGGATAGGCTCGCACGAAGTGCCCCGGCTCTCCACAGTAGAGGCAGAGACCCTGGTTTCTTCGGTGCTGTCTCTCTTCAAGGGTTAGCGCCAGATGCGCTACCCCCGCTGCTTGGGTTCCAACTGAATCGGCAGAGGAGAGGTGGGCTTGGTGGAGAAGACAGGAGAAGAACTAGGGAAGCTGGAGGCGTGAGGTAGCATCCATGTAGGCTGGAGATTCTCCGCGGCACTTTCCGCTCTGCGCTCTCTGAAGCGCCGGTCTATCTGGATAGCGAGGTCGATGAGTTTATCCAGAGCGGACAGAACCCCTGCACGGGCTAACTCATCCTTCAGGGGGTCGGCTAAGCCTAGCTGGAACTGAAAACAGAGTGCCGCCTCGTTCCAGGCTGTGTCGCAACTCCAGCGACTGAACTCATATGCATAGTCCTCCACTGGGTGGGAGCCTTGCCGGAGGATGTGAAGCGTGGCCTCCGCAGTGGCCACCTGGTTAGGATCTTCGTATAATTGGGCCATGACCCGGAAGAACCGGGAGAGATCAGAGACTTCAGGTGCCCCCTGTTCCAGGAGCCAATGGGCCCAAGACTGGGGTTCGTCTTACAGAAGGGAGATTACCAACCCCACCTTCGTGGCTTCCCGGGAAAATATGCAAGGCTGAAGACTGAGGTATAGCTCACATGCATTATGGAATGCCCAGAATTTCCTACGGTCCCTGGAGAATCGCTCAGGCATGGGGACTGTGGGCTCCAGCGGGAAGGTGACCATGGTGTCAGTTACAAGCTGGCTGACCCCCGATGGGGTTGTAGAGGAGAACTCCTGAACACGGCCTTCCAGTCTGGTGTATCCTTCTTGCAAGCTCCGGCTTTAGTGAGCCCTTCCAAGTGCAGACTGAGTTCATGTAACGGAGAGGGCCCCTGCTCAGACTCAGACATGGCTGTCCGTTTCTGTCACGTACCTGGTGGTGGAATCTGACAGTGCAGTGGGCAACCTCTCTTGCGGCCCTGGTTCGAGAACTCCTGGTAGAGTGGACAGGAAGCTCTGGAGCGCAGGGGGGCACGAATGCTGGAAAGGATGCAGGGGATTATGTGAGGATCCTCCAGAGGCTCGTGTTAGGCAGAAGGCTGGTCGTACAGGCCGGGTCAGTAACTGGCGGACAAGTGTGGTACAATTGGAGCAGGCAAGCGGATAGTCGGGTACAGGCAGGGTCATCAACAAGCGGGCAGCAGCAGTACACAAGGATCAGGCAGAAGAAGTGTCGTAGGCAAGCTGACGGTCGGTGCAGGCAGTGTTCAAGCAAGGTAGGACAAGTCGGGTCACAGGTGTAGGAAATCATAGGAATAACAGTCACGGAACACTCAGGGAAAGCTGTAGAACGGACAGCATCTGCTGCAGGGTGTAGGCAGCTTAAATAGACTGTTTAGCGCCACTGGCGCGTGCACAGTGCACGGGAAGCCAGAAATCGGTCAGGACATCAGTCTTTCTAACAGTAACTTTGCTGGGGTATTGTACCATCTGGTGAGAATTTTGAAGTTAGGTTCCTGCATTCTTGTGCAGATGGAGGATTTATATGTGAACCCGAGCGATATGTTGGCTGAGTTGCAAAGGAAATGTACCATTGAGGTCATATTCCCATTTAGTAAGACATTGTAGCTGATGATTTTCTGAGGGTGTAATCAACAGTTAACAAACATCACCACATGCAGCAAATCATAAGTGGTTGGGCAACGCTATATATCAATACTGTGCAAGATAACATGCACAGTTCATAGGAAGAATTTCAGATAAAATAGTCCATTAATAAATGCCCAAGATGTGAATCATATGAATGATAGTCCACTGTAGAGTGATGAAACAGAATCACACAACACCATCAGTGTGTCACGAAGTACCGCTCCCAATAGGAAATGCATTCACCGCAACTTATGGCCTCACCCTCTCATGTTTGGCAGATACAGCATTTCAAGATCAGATGATTAATCCAAAGACAGCTCTCTCACATAAGCACGTACACATGTAGGGGAGAAAAAAGGAACCTCCACTATATTGCCGGTACTCAAAATCACATTTATTGATAAAAAATCCTTATGCCATTACACTTACACAAAATAAAACCAGTTTGAGTGGCTAAACACAGCCAGAATAGTCTAACCACACGCCGTCTGCAGTACGAGCGTCTTCTAGGGATCTGAGCCCGGTGTTAGCACTGAAGCGCAGATTCATCTATAGAAAGGCATCAAACTTCGGTGACAGAGTTGCCAAAAAAATCCTAGACCCCACAGGACAGCAAAAGTTCCATTTGGATCTTAAGGGATTTTATGCATGCCGGAAATGTGTATGTTGTCGAACTGTCACTACAAGTAATAGGGGGTCACACGACTTTGAACTCAGGGAACACTAATAGCAATTTTAGGATTAATGAATTAATTATGTGCAACACAACACACGTAGTGTACTTTTTATGGTGCCCTTGCGGGCTATACTATGTATGACGCAGAGAGTGTTCATTGAGAATTTGAATATCTGAGCACATTACAAATATAAAAAATCGTTTCAGGAACCATAGTGTGTCACTACACTTCAGAAATGTGCATAATAGGGACCAGTCGGCACTGCAGTTTTGTGTCATTGACAGGGTTTACCCTAAAGGGAGGGAATCCAATTTGGTACGTGATCTATCAAAGAAAGAAACAAATTGGATTTTCCTTTTAAATACTTTAGCGCCAAACGGTTTGAATGTAGAAAAATTGTTTTATTAGTGACCTCTAATTTATTTATTTTTTTATTTTATAAGGTGATTTTATCATTCAGTATATATCTTGTGGTTTTTAAACAATTGTTTTAAGATTTTTATGCTTTAAACATGCTTATGTATATCAGTAAGTTGTGAAATTTGTGACATATGGGCAATCTATAATGCGGATGCAATTTGATTCATTGATTTATTGAACTATTATCTATTATTGTGTTCAAGTGTAAGGAAAATGATATTAGAATGCAAAGTAATGGGGGGGCGCATGCGCCAAGCCGATGCGAGCAGACGTGCTGGCATAGAGCTCCGCTCCAGAGCGGACTCCTCCATCGGACACAGAGCACGAAGGTCCTCTCAAAATGAGCACCGACCAAAGCGCACACCAGGCTTCCACCCAAGGCTTCCACCCATGGTTCCGATCGGGGCCAAACCCAAATTTAAGTGCAGAAATATCCGTGATGCCCTAATGCAGCCTAGTCTCAAGATGGCAATGGCACCATCCCTGCAGGCCGGAACGCCGCGTTCACAGCGATCATCTCAACCACAGAGACACACTGCTCGCAGGGTGAGTCTGATACAGACGACGGACATACACAGACTGAGTCGCAAACAGACATTTTTTCCAAATTTGAAGCTATGCTCCACAAGGCCCTAAAGCAGACCTCAGACCACATTACAGATCAGCTGACCAAGGAGATCAGGGAGCTGGGGAACAGGACGGCAGAACTAGAGGTGAGAGTGGACGATTTAGAATGCACCACCCAGCAAGGCCTTACTGAGATCGAGACCCTCAAAGAGGAAAATCTATCCCTGCAAGCCCGTCTGGAAGATTTTGAGAACAGGGCCCGCCGCTCCAACTTAAGAATTAGAGGAATACCTGAAACAGTGGTGGATTTGCAAGCAACTATGATAGCCCTCTGTCAGGAACTACAACTGGGTATCCCAATTGAAAGACTGGAGATAGACAGAGTGCACAGGGCCCTAGCCCCACATAAGAATAATGGTCCTCCACGGGACATTATAGCAAAGTTCCACTATTACCGCACTAAAGAGCAAATTCTGCTGGCAGCCAGAGACAAACAACCTCTCTCATTTCAAGGCCACAGTTATCAAATCTTTGCCGACCTCTCACCTATAACCATCGCCAAAAGGAGCTCACTAAAACCCCTGCTTCAAACTTTGCAACAGCACCAAATCACATACTACTGGGGATTCCCCTTTTCAATCCGTTTCACGCATTTAGAAACAAAATATGTCTGCCGCACAGCATCAGAACTTCCTGACGCCCTACTGGATCTGGGCCTTATGGAGCGCAGCCCAACTAAAGAACACTCCCGTAGACGCTCGGCATCCAGCTCCCCTAAGAAAGACCCACCTGCATTAGGCTCGGGTAACCCTAAATCTCAGTCGTCTCTGCATAAACGCGGACTCTTCGAACCCCTGACTATGAACGCAGAAGATTCAATGGATTGAACACAGGAAAATGTCTTGTCTACGACCCTGTGCCCCACACTCACTCTTGTTTTTTCCACCTTGTCTCCCTTGGAGTAACCATGACCCATCATCACTCCTACTGAAACGACCAAATGATCGTCACCTGCCTATTCCTGCACGTAACTGTGACTGTGCAGACACCTTCATCTGCACAACCCCAGTGCGAGTCCAGTGGGACGAACTGTCTCACCTGACAACTACAACTTGTCCTGCTATGTGTGGACAAGGTCATGTACTTGGACTTATTATGTAAAACTGATTGCCTCCCGCTCTCCTGAACTGCACCTGTCTCCAAACTTGAACTCAAACCACGAGTCACCAGACCGCAGTCATCCCTTCTAACCCCTAGGTTACATCATCCTACCCAAACATGCCCCCTGCTGCTTAAAGCAAACTATTTGCCCGACGACGTAACATCTCTGGCAGTATGGTTCATCTGCATAAAACGCTCCCCATACACCTACCCCATCATTACCCCTTGTCCCCCCGGATTGACCTGGACCTAATCGCCATACGTCATTGCCCAAACCATACTGAAAGTACTTTAATTTGTGGCACCCAGGTTATCCCAACCTGGTCTCTTCATCACCATATCCGCACGGATACCGCCTGACACATAAGAGAACCTTGTTTAAGTTGTTGTTACCCGTTATATTGTCCGACTTTTGTTGGAGTTGTCCGCTCACAGGACGTTCTTGCTCCCCCATTAGTTGCCTCCGGAACTCCACACCTTAATGTGGCCTTCCGGGTGCAAATGCAGCGCCTCTGGGGACCGGGTTGACCGATCCCTAGCACGCTCTCCACCTTCTGTTAAGTTTGATTTGATGTTTACACTGTCAATTATACATGAGTTTAACCTTTCTTTACTCTTTTCTCTACCATTTTCTAAGTCTTCATTCCTCTCCTCTCGGACCACTGATGGCAAATGTGGCGAGATTTTTTATTAGATAACATGTTTTCCAACATCTCACTCCCAACCCTGTCTAGAACTCAACAGGAAATGTTAGATACCCCATCACAGAGCCAGAGGTATTACAGGCCGTCAAATTGCTTAAGCCTCACAAATGCCCAGGCCCAGATGGCTTTTCCGCTAATTATTATAAGCAATTTGCCTCCATTTTAGCCCCTGTGCTCACCAATGCCTTCAATGCGCTAAGACAAGGACATACATTTAGACCTGAGATGCTAATGGCCTCCATAGCCATGATACCCAAACCAAATTCGGACCATTCCTCCTTGTCAAATTACTGGCCGATTTCCCTCCTCAACCTCGATGTAAAACTCCTAGCGGAAATCCTTGCCACCAGATTGAACCGTATAATCGGGGAATTGATTCACCGCGACCAGACTGGGTTTGTCACTGCACGTCAAGCAGGAGTGTCACGTACCTGACGGTGGAGTCTGTCTTGTGCAGGGAACAACCGCTCTTGCGCACCCGATTCAAGGACCCCTGGTAGTGGAGACAGAGGCCCAAGAGTGCGGGTCAAAATGTAGCTCCAACTCCTCCCTTTAGCCGGTCATTAAACTGTTCCTCCTTACCAGGCTTAAACCAAACCCATAGTACCGATACCTCCGGTAATCGTAGAGTCCAGATTTACATACAGGAACAGAATCGCGTAACTTCCGTAACCACTCGTGTCCCCGATTTTACCTCCGTTTAACGAA
>BLSH010108714.1:36580-51828 GCA_018402905.1 Glandirana rugosa
AGGGCATAACGAGATGGAGGACAACTGGGCCGAACAGGACTGGACGACAGGTCTTGTGCAGGGAACAACCGCTCTTGCGCACCCGATTCAAGGACCCCTGGTAGTGGAGACAGAGGCCCAAGAGTGCGGGATGGCACGAGGGCTGGAGGGTCACCGATGACGTAGCGATACTCCAGGAGACGTGCAGGTAGAAGGATGGTCGTTCAGGCTGGGTCGGCAACAGGCTGGCAGGAAGGTACAAAGGATCAGGCAAAAGAGTAGTCAAAGTCCAAGCAAGGTTCGTTAACGGGCGGGCAGCAGAGGTACAAGGGAGTAGACAATCGGATGGTCGTGGGTAGCCGGGGTCGGTGCAGGTAGCAGACAGCAGGTCAGGACAAGCCGGGTCAACAGGAGGTAGAGCAATACGGGAACAGGTATCCAGAGCCGAGGCGTACAGGTCGGGAACGCTGTAGAGCGAGCAGCACCCGGTCCCAGCAGTCTCCAGGCTTAAATAGGACCATTTGGCGCCGTTTCCGGCGCGTGCGCGCGCACGGGGGCGCGCGCGCACGGGGGCGCGCGCGCACGCGGGCGCGCACGGGAGCGCGCGAACGCGCACGGGAGCGCGCGCACGCGCGCAAATGTGCGCACCACCGCGGAAACAACAGATTTCAGCCGGAAATAGTTCTTTTTCCTAACAAGGAGATAACATCAGACGAGCATTACTTCTCTCACACATCGCAAAAGCGAGACGAATCCCTGCATGCTTTCTGTCCCTTGATGTCAGAAAAGCATTCAATATGGTATCCTGGAAATATATGCAATATACTCTTCAACGCTGGGACATGGGCGCCCACTTTCTCGCCTGGATCTCATCTCTTTACACAAATCCTAGAGCTTTCATTAAATACTGTGGATATAAATCTACCATGTTTAATATTCAAAGCGGGACCAGGCAGGGATGCCCATTGTCCCCGCTATTATTCGCCCTATGCATAGAACCGCTGGCCCAACTTATCCGGTCACATCCTGACATCAAGGGAATAGAACACGGTGGTATACACCACAAAATCAGCCTTTTCGCAGACGACATCCTGATCTTTTTAACTGCCCCGCACATCTCCGCCCCAAACCTTATCTCCCTCTTGAGCGAATTTGCTAGCGTCTCAGGTCTACATGTCAACGCGCACAAATCTCAAATGGCAAACATCTCTCTATCCCCTACTGAAATACAAAACCTACAGTCATCCCTACCTATCCGATGGGAACCCCAACATATTACCTATTTAGGCATCAAGCTCACAGCCAATATCCCCTCCTTGTTTGTGATTAATTACCTCCCCCTTCTCAAAAAGGTGTCACAACTCCTGTCCCAGTGGGCAATGTTACCCATCTCTTGGTTAGGTAGGGTTAATGTTATCAAAATGGCCATCCTACCTAAATTCTTGTACTTATTTAGAGTCCTCCCTGTCCTCCTCCCGTCGTATTTCCTACAGCTGGTACAGGGTAATGTCATACATCTGGGGGTCCACAAGACCTAGAATACCTGGAGTCCGCATGCACGGGAGCTCCGATATGGCTGCCTAGATCAGAGCTCCGCACCTTCACCCACCCAGAGGGCCAGCAGCGCGATCGCACGGCGATCTGGACGAGCCCCCCCCGAGCGATCCTGTGCCCCCATACACCCAGCGGGCCGGGGGATTACCCGCAACACCGCAAAGTGGACCACGGGCGCAGTTTTTCTACAGAACAGCGGGCGCGGGGAGTCCCAAGATGGCCGCGGCGGCGGCCTTTAAAGTGCTATAAGCTGTCCCGGCTCTCCGAAGGCCTTCAGAGGTGGACAGCGAGTCGGAGTGGACCCCTCTGACCATCCGGAAGCTCGGGCGACCAGTAAGAGCCCCTATTACACGAACTATACCCTCTTTAAGTAACAAGACTGATGATCGGGTGCACCAAGATGGCCGCCACTCAGGCCTTCGGCCTAAATCTCATCAGGCAATAGACAGAGGATTCCTCTAATACGCCCTAGGGGGTCTAGGGTCCTCACCAGTCCCCTCTGTAACACCCTCAAGCTTGAAGCTCATATATTGAGTGATTTTACAGTTTTTCCAAGCTATATATTACACTCTCCTAACCTCCCAGACCCAGATCTGTGGCCACTTCCGCAACAACTTTGACCTGATTACCTCACCTAATTAAGGGCCCTTACCACTGAAGGGTGTCCTTTATCCCAGACAAGGCACTATACTTCCCTATGGCCGGACCAACGGCCAAAAAGGACCTCATCCAGCTGTTTGCCGCTGTGACATCACAGGGATCCTCTGGAGTAGTCAAGGCCACAGCCATGGCAGTGGCAGGTCAAGAAACCCAAGGCAAGAATGGCCCCCACTTAGAGAACCCAGGAATTTCGGGGCGTCTGGATACGAGACCAGTGCTTTCCCCGGCTCTCTTGAACTACACACCGGTGATGAAGGGAGGTCAACCTCAACCTCGTGTCCTCTCCCCCTCCTCCACTGAGTCACTGCTGGGCCGATTCCAGGGGGAACTCTCATCCCCCCAGCTGGACCCAAATAGCCCAGTTCCAGCTTCTCCGAACCTCCCAAACAATGACCTGCCCTTACAAGTGGAAGACCTCTACCATAAATTCTCAGCTCTTCTAGAAAGGCTGAACACGATTGCCACCATAACGGGAGAGATTAGGTCGGATTTTCAAATGTTCGGTAACCGGATTGAAGCTATTGAGAACAAGCTAGAATCAACCGCAGCTATCTCCAATCAGAATTCAGACCTTATATACTCCTTACAAGACCAACTGGACACGGCCCTGTCGAGAATTGACGACCTAGAAAACAGATCTAGAGGATACAACTTTCGGGTGAGAGGTCTCCCGGAAGAGGTCAAAGATATCCCTGACGCAATACATAATCTGATTTCCAACTTACTTCCAGATACCCCTAAGCACCGCTTAGAGCTGGACAGGGCCCACAGAGCTCTGGGCCCTTTACGGAAAGACGGTATCCCAAGAGATACAATTGTAAAGCCCCACTTCTATGCTATAAAAGAAGGAGTCATGAAACAATCCAGAAATTCCAATAAAATCCTGTGCAAAGGGCACCAGGTCCAAATCTTTGATGATCTTGTCCCATCTACCATCCAAAAACGGAGAGCTCTTAAACCTCTCCTATCAGTGCTGACGGAGAAAGATATCAAATACAAATGGGCCTTCCCATTCGCAGTCAAATTTTCTTTGAAAGGGAGGGAATATGCCTTCTCCTCTCTCCAAGAGGGAGAGAAACTCTTTCTTCATCTCCATCTGATCTCTCAAGAATCGGATATGGATATCACTAACAACTCCAGCTCCTCCAAGAGACAATCTCCAACCAGTCCCCGTACCCCCTATGGAAAAAAGCCAAGCCTAAAAGAGCTAAAGACGACGGCCCCCCTTTATTTATCTCTTCCGATGAACACCTTGAGGCTTCTTCTTTTTGGCCATTTTATGGCTCTGTTGAACGACTTCCATGTTGATCCTTTCCTGATCCCCGGGACCTTGATCTTCTTCATTGTCCAACTGTTCCCCCTCAGCTGTTAGTTATCCCCATGTCCCAGAAATCAATCTTCACACTGTTCCTTTGTTTTGTTAGTGCAAGCAACTCTGAAAGAACTTACGACCAGATGCACCTTTTTGAACAAAACTTACCCTAAGAGTTGTCTCATTCACATTTGTCCGACTTGATAATACAGATCAAGACTTGAAGACTTGGTGCAGACTCTTCTACACATGTTGCTCTCCCTTTTGATTGGAGGGAGAGGGATGGGGAGATGAGGGTGGTGGGGAAAATTTCCTCTGTTATCACAAGCAAGTTTTGACCGTTACAACTTTTTATATATTTTTCTGGGCTCCTGGGCGGGTGAAAGCCCACTTGCGCCTCCGCTCCTCCCCTTCTGACCTCTCCAGGCAGAGCGGGGATGGGCTGTCTGGCCAATACAGCCAGACCTTTAGTTTACTCTCAAGGGGTACCCAAGGGGCTCTATGTTTTCTCCCCTCTTGGTTACATAACCCTTAGTAGGAGAAACTGGCCCTTTTTAGGGCCCTTTACTAAGCAATTGTGGTATATTATCTGCATTTGTCTCCTTGTACTTAGCTTCGGCTTCTTCTCCTCCCTTCTTTGTTTCTCCCTTTTCTTTTTCAGAGTGGCTGCTGCTCCAAATACTGGCTCCGAATTCATTCGATGCTACTGGCTTCCTGCATACTTCTTGGTTTGGGTGAGTGACTTCATTAACACGAGCTATAGATACCCCTGTAACGATGGCTGATCACCCAAGAGGCCCTCAAAGGGTAGCCACCCATAATGTACAGGGACTAAACTCCCCTATTAAACGTAGAAAATTAGGAGACCACTACAAATCATTGAAACTGGACATAATAATGCTGCAGGAAACTCACTTTCCTGCTTGTTACAAACCGAACTTTATACATTCCCACTTCCCTAAATTCTTTCTAGCTAGTGCTGAGACCAAAACCAAAGGTGGCTATTTGGTTCTCCAAAAATTGTAACTTCACATGTCTATCAGAAGTAAAGGATCCGGAGGGCAGATATATCCTGATAAAAGGCACCATAGATGAACGAATCATCTCCCTTATATCGTACTACGCTCCAAACAAGGGTCAATTTAATTTTTTTCGGAAGATGCTGGAAGCCCTCTCTCCCTTTTTAGAGGGCTCTATCATTTTTGGAGGAGATTCAAATTCGGCATTTGATCAATCTTTGGACAAATCTAGGCCCCTAGGTAGGCAACTAATGCACCCTTCTAAAGAAAGCCTTAGGATAGCCAAACTTTTGCACAGACACAATCTAGTGGATGTCTGGAGGGATAAACATCCGACCAAGAGAGATTATACCCATTTCTCTAGCCCCCACAACTCATACTCGAGGATTGACCACTTATTAACCCCCAGCTACACTCTCTCTTCAATCTTAGATTCCAGTATACTTGACACAGTTCTTTCAGACCACTCGGTAGTGGTAATGTCCATACTTCTCAGATCAAAATTTTTCCCTAGACCGCATTGGAGACTCAATGAGTCCCTTTTATCGAACCCAGTAATAAATGTCGAAATTGATAAAAATCTCCAAGAATTCTTCTCCATTAATGAGACAAACAAAACTTCAGCGGAATCAATCTGGGCCGCCCATAAATCCTTTATCAGGGGCAAACTAATCCAGTTAGCATCCCGGCTCAAAAGGGAAAGAGGTATGGTATTGCAAAGACTTGAGGGTTCCTTTGTAGCACTCAAAGCAGAGCATAAGGCAAACCCATCTCCTCTTCTCTTAGACAAACTAGAGAAGGCCAAGCTAGAGCTAAACCTCGCACTTACTACCAGGGCAGAGAAGGCCATCCGATGGTCCAAAAATAAATTATATACACAAGATAACAAATTGAGCTCGCTCCTGGCGAAGAAACTTTCCCCCAGGACAAGACATCTCCTGATGCCTAAAGTTAGGGTGGACGGGAATCCCCCCACCTCCAACCCTAACAAAGTTTTAGGAGACTTCCAAAAATATTACGAGGAACTATACAGCCCGGGGACTAACGAAAACACAGGAAAAATAAACACGTTTCTTGAGCATGTTCCTTTACCTCTCCTTTCAGATCAACATATAAAATTAACGGATAAAGCAATCTCGGAGGAGGAGGTGGCGGAGGTCATCAAGAACCTTAAACAATGCTCGGCTCCCGGGCCAGATGGTTTCTCAGCACCCTATTACAAAACATTCTTCAAAACTCTAGCTCCCCGCATGGTTCGATTTTTTAATACTAAAATGAAAGGAGACCCTATCGAGAAACACCTAAATACGGCATACATCACGGTAATCCCTAAACCAGATAAAAACCCTGAAGACGTAGATAATTATCGCCCCATCTCCCTAAAAAATAACGATCTAAAAATATTAACCAAGATAATGGCTAATAGACTGACTTCTTTTATCAATCAATATATTGACAGAGATCAGGTAGGTTTTATACCAGGACGTCAAGGCCCAGACCAAATCAGAAGGGCTATTAATATAGTCTCCATTCTGCAATCCAACTGGACTAATGGCCCGGCCCAAAAAGGGATGCTCCTTTCGCTGGACTTACGTAAAGCGTTTGACTCAGTCTCGTGGTCCTATCTTTTCTCCTTGCTGAAACATTGGGGTTTTGGTGAGAGATTCCTGAATCTGATTGGGTCCCTATATTCCCTCCCACAAGCTATGATCTAGATGCAGGGTTTCTACTCTAACTCGTTCCCGATTAAGACGGGCACAAGACAGGGATGTCCTCTCTCCCCTTTACTCTTCGCAATTGCAATAGAGACTCTAGCTACAGCTATTAGACACAATCAAGATATTAAAGGAGTCTCATGCGGTAAACAGGAACATAAATGCGGGTTATTTGCGGACGATCTGTTAGTCTTCATAACGTCCCCACTGTCTTCGCTGCCCCCCCTCTGTAAGCTTCTTGATACCTTCTCTGAAATCTCAGGCCTTTGGGTTAACTACTCCAAATCTCAAGCACTGAACATTTCTCTGCCTCCGGAGGCTATCTCCAAACTTAATTCAGACTTTAAATTTAAGTGGAGTGACTCTTCAATCTCTTACCTAGGGATTAATCTCACCTCCAAATATGAAACTCTTTACAATGCCAATTATCCTCCCCTTTACCGCAAACTCGAAGCAGATCTTAAAATTTGGTGCAGGCTTAATATCTCTTGGTTGGGAAGAATTAATTCAGTCAAAATGACATTACTCCCTCGGCTTTTGTATCTCTTCCGCTCACTGCCTGTCCCAATACGAAGAGACCACATCACCTCTCTCCAGAGCAAGATCCTCAAATTCATTTGGGGCAACGCAGGTTATAGGATTCCCCAGCTAACCCTATTTCTCCATAGACGTAAGGGGGGTGTAGGTCTCCCTCACCTAGAGAAATACTTCCTAGCGGCTAGATTGGCTCAACTATCCTCCATTTACTCCAAACAGGAGAAACAAGACTGGGTTCGGATTGAAAGAGAAGCTACCCCGCGCCATACCCTGGATTTCCTACTATGGTGCTCTCCCAAAGAAAGACCCCCTATTTTAGCTCCCTCTTTGTCAAATGAACTAGCCCTGTGGGACAAAATTAAACATAACTCCTCCCTGGTCTCCTCTGCCAGACCTTTAGCTCACATTTTCAATAACCCCGAGTTCCCCCCTGATTTAAACATCAAAGCCTTTCAGTGGTGGCTCAACAAAGGTCTGTTCCGTATAGGACACTTCTTTACAAATACTGGACTGCTCACACTCGAACATTGTGTTAATGTTTTAGAATTACCGAACACCGAATATTTTAGATTCCACCAAATATCGAACTTCCTCCATAAAATTTGGTCAGAGAAGCCTCTTCCCCCTAGTCTCACAACCTATGAACAGTGGTGCGGTCAGCCATCTTTGCAGAAAGGGGGTATCTCTCTCATTTATGAAGCTCTCACGCTTCCTACCAGGAAAGCATCCTTCATGACCAATTGGGAGTCAGAACTACAGTTTGATTGGGAGTTGGATAAATGGCAGATAGCCTGCTCGAGATCCTTTAAGGGTATACTCAACACCAGTATCATAGAAGCCAGCTTAAAAGTAATGATGAGATGGTATCTCACTCCGACTAGACTTCACAGGTTTATACCTAATTATGACCCCCTTTGTTTTAGAGGTTGCAAGCTCCAGGGCTCGTTCGCTCACATTTGGTGGGAATGCCCAAGAATACGCTCATTTTGGTCCAAAATTTTCCACATCATACACAAGGTTACCGGCAACAAACTCCCAAGATCCCCAACTATTGCTCTCTTAAATGACCACATCCCGAATTCTACTAAATCTAACAGAAAATGAATCCAATTCATTCTGTTAGGTTCCAAAATTACAGTTGCTAAAGCCTGGAAACTAGATCGGGTTCCTCCGAAAGCAGCCATCCGGAAAATATCCTGGCTCATGACTCAAGAAAGACTAGCTAGTATTCTCCAGGACAACCTTCACAAATTTGAGATGGTATGGGAGCCTTGGGCCAATTTTGTAGGTATCTCACTAACTCCGGCCTATAAGGCATCTAAATTGCTATTTCACAGTGCGGTGCTGGAGCCACTCTTCCTTCCTTCTCATTCTTTCTCTAATCTCTTTCTTTCTCTCCCTCTCACCTCTCAAATTGTCTCTGTGTCTGTTCTTGCTTTTCGCCTTAAGACTAAACTGATATATACTTGGCGCTTCAATAGAACTCAGAGGGTCCTTATCCCAACAGGTCCATCTTAGTATGTTTAGCTGTCTATTTACTTTATGTTTTGTAAGAGTCAACCCATAACCGGGCATTGAGATTGCCCCTGCCCGGAGTGGATCCGGGGGTTGGGGCTCTTTTCTCCCGACACAGCGAGTCCCCATGAGGGTGTCGGTGGGCAGGGGCCCCCTCTCTGGATCTCTCTGATCAGGGCTCACTTCAGGGGTAACCAGTAGGGCCTACCCTCACTCAGAGTTCTGGTTGTGGGACAGCCACCAGGTTACAAAATATCCCTTCAAGTGTGGAGATATCCTAAACCCTGATGTGTAGTTCACTATTAGTGATTGTTATTCAAGCTTCCCTGAGGTGAAGGATCCCGTCATTTGGGCGAAAGTTGTCTATGTTGTTTTCTTTGTTTGGGTCGCCCAAAGCTAAATCCTGACTTCTTATGTTTTCAAAACGAAATCCACCTTATATCTATATCCTTCTCTGTCTAAAGTGACATTTTATACAAGCGCCTTGTTTGTCATTCATTGTTGTTTTATTGCAATGTGTTTTTTTTTTCAAACCATTCTGTTATATGAAAAATTAATAAAAATCTATTGAAAAGAAAGACCTAGAATACCTAAGTCAACCTTATATCTTCATAAACTGTGTGGAGGACTCGGAGTACCTAAGTTCAGTACCTATTACTACACTGCACAGCTGTCGCAGCTACCCAAATATCACGCCGTCAAAGAAGCGCCACTATGGGTGGCTATAGAGTCAGCTGAGTTAGATCCTATATCGGTAGCTAATATGCTCTGGTTGCGTCTGAACAAAAACACATAAATAACCCTGTCACTAGACATTCGCTTAGCATTTGGGACAAGCTAAAAGCAACACACAACCTACAGTCCCCACACAACCCCTTACTAGCCTTCCTAAAGAACCCGGCCTTTAATCCTGCATGGGATTCGCCTGCCTCTTTTCGAGCCTGGCTTTCCGCAGACCTATTCCGCTTCCATAAGCTGACAACGAACACATCATTTCTTCCATTCTCCATGCTATGCGATACATACAACCTCCCTAAGACCGAATTATTCCTCCACATACAAATACGAAACTTCTTCGCCCCCCAACTTAAAATTGGCTCATCACTTACTCAACTCTCGATATTTGAAAAATATTGTAGCAAAGACCCTCACGCTAAAGGCATCATATCAGCGCTATATCGCCAACTTAGTGACACTTCCGAAAACTCTCCACCATCCTATACAGCTAAATGGGGGCTAGACCTGGGAAACATCCTGGATGATGCTGAATGGTCCAGTGTTTGGTCCGCCACTTCCTCAGCCTCACCCAACATCTTAGCAATTGAGACTAATATCAAAGTCCTCTCACGCTGGTATTTAGTGCCCACCAGGACCGCAAAGTTTGCCCCTAAAGCCTCGGCGCTTTGCTTCCACGGCTGCAATTAGCCGGGTACCTACTTCCACACTTGGTGGAGCTGACCTATAGCTCAGGACTTTTGGCAGAAAATCTTTGACTTACTGTCCAATATGTTTGGCCATACTATCCCGAAAGACCCAACAATCGCATTATTGAAACTGAAACCCCACAGCTTAACACGCCCTCAATTCCAATTATTAATGCACCAATGTCTTGGGATTAATCATCTGATCTTGAAATGCTGTATCTGCCAAACACAAGAGTGTGAGGCTATAAGTTGCGATGAGTGCGTTTCCTATTGGGAGTGGTACTTTGTGATGGTGTGTGATTCTGTTTCATCAGTCTACAGTGGACTATCATTCCTAAGATTCACATCTTGGGGATTTATTAATGGACTCTTTTATCTGAAATACTTCCTATGAACTGTGCATGTCATCTTGCACAGTATTGATGTATAGCGCTGCCCTGCCAATAAGGATTTGCTGCATGTGGTGATGTTTGTTGATTTATGCTTTTTTATGGGTAGCAGCTGATCTTTCATTAATAGACATTAATATTGGTTTGTTTTATTCCTGGCACAGGGGTAGTAGGTGCAAGGTGGGCCTGCTTGTTTGCTACTTACTCTTTAGTGTAATCAACAGTTGATAGGTGGTGGACAGTACATGGGGCATAGTGCCTTCCCCTGAGCAGTATTCTTCCATAGTAGTTAGTATTTGACTGAAACTCTTAGGGGCGGCAAGGATTTGAGAAAGTGACTGAGTTCGAGAGCTCTCCAAAAGTCCAGTCAGAATTAACCCGTAGGGTTCATTAGAGCAGAGATTGATGGCCATTGTCTACCAATTATGAAATGAGATGCTTGGAAGCACCCAGAGTTCCTCAAAATGTGAAAGGGTGTGTCCTGGCAACTCAGCGCAAAGACTGGGTTCCCTAATATCGGAAAGAGTGGTGAGTGCACTGACGTAAGAAGGATTCGGGAGAGGAGGGGGAAGCAAATGCATGCAGTCTAACCAATCAGGGGATGGTTTTTCATGTGTTTTGACAGTGATTGATAACACCAGGACACCCTCCGCAGAGGTATGTCACTCTGAGACTGTTCTAGTTGGAACTATAGCTTGGTAGTCTGGTGCCGATTCCAGTCAATAAGTCTACCCAGGTGTATAGCCTGATAGTAAGTATGTACGTCTGGTACCGCCAGCCCTCCATACTGTTTAGGTAAAGAGAGCTGTCGTCTGTTTAGGCGTGGTCGTTTGTGTGCCCATATGAAATCAGAGAATAGTGCCTGCATTTGTTTAAAATAAGTATAGGGGATATGAATCTGCAAAGCTTGTAAGTGGTATAGGAATTTGGGAAGGATACTCATCTTGAGGATGCTGCATCTACCAAACCACAAATGTAATCCAGCATGCCATTTGTTTAGTAGAAGTCATACATTTTTCAAGAGTGGAGAGAAGTTTAAATCGTAAATTTGTGACAGTTTGGGAGGGATAAGTGTTCCTAAAAATTTCAGAGCATTCTTTGTCTATTTTAATTTTAAGCTCACTTGAAGTCATGCAAAGAGGGGCTGAGAAAGGCCCACCCCCATTGCTTCAGATTTGGTGAAGTTAATCTTCAAATTTGAAAGGGCCCCATATATCTAAAATTTGTGAAGGAGGTTTGGTATTGCGATTGAGGGCTTTGTAAGAGAGAACAGCATGTCTTCTGCGTACGCCGATACTTTCTGCTGAGTACCCCCAACCTCTATTCCCATAATGTCTGGGTTCAAGCGTATGGAGCTTAGGAAAGGTTCCAGTGACATGGCGAAGAGAAGAGGAGACGGGGGCAACCCTGTCGTGTCTCATTTGCGATCACGAAGGGTTCTGACAATACACCATTGGCTCTTACCTGAGCGGAGGGTTTTGAGTAAATTGTAGATATCCATTTCAGCATGGTGTGTCCAAACCCTGCATAGTGCAAAACTGAAAGCATAAATTGCCAGTTCACCCTGTCAAATGCTTTCTCAGCATCCATTCCCAGAAATACACACTGTGTTTGGGATGTACTGGCTAAATGCATTAGATTGAGGACTTTTATCGTGTTATCTCTGGCCTCACAGGATGGCACAAAGCCCACTTGGTCTAGATGGGCCAAGTGTGGCAAATGTTGCTGAATTATGGTCGCTAGGATCTTTGTGAATATTTTGAGGTCAATATTAAGTAGCGAAATTGGCCTATAGCAGGATGTGGGGCCCTTGCCCTCTTTTGGGATCACAGCTATGTAGGCTTGAAGGGTCTCCTTATGGAAAGATGTATCAGATCCCAAACAGTTGAACAGTTTCACCATAAATTGACCATGAGATGGCAGTAGGGTTTTACAATATTGCATGGTAAGACCATCCGGGCCTGGAGCTTTACTGGGGGGAATAGGTAGGAGAAAGAAGACGGAGAAAAAGGAGATAAGGAAGCGAGTACAGACAAAGTAGTTTAGGATAAAGAGAGAGAAAGAATACTCAGTGTAGAAGTATTATAAGATGACTAGAGCAGAGAGTGAAGCTGTTAGCAGAGAGTACAGCCTCCAAGTTCTAAAATAGTAGCAAAAAATTGCTAATACGTTCCCCAGTCAAGACTGGGGGTCAATCGCTGGCCTATGCGGGAGTGTGAGCAGAGAAAGCCGGGGGAAAGAGCCCCCCGATCAACCCTGACCACACTGACCTTGTCAGAAATTGTTAACATACCTATTGGTAAAACAATGTAACATGCATGAATTATTGCAAAACAGATTTTATAACAGTAAGAATAAAATAAGACCTCTATGTACTGACATAGTCTCAGGAAAATAAATGTTTGTCCAGCTTGCCTACCACCATAATCTGTCCCCGCAACAGTGGGGTTTTAGGCTTCAGGGCCAACAGGGTCCCAGCTGACCTTGAGAGGCTGGTCCATTTCCTCTTCGGGGTAGGGAAACAAGCTCTCTTACCTAAAGGAGGAGAGCGGGGCAGTCAGAGCAGGCCCCAGGTATCGAGGGGTAACCCCCTTATTATTGGGCCTAGCGTATCCCACTCTACAATCGGCAGACTGGCCACACAGATGTTAGTCCCCTGAGTTGAAATATAATTGATATCTCTCAGGTTGTGTAGAACATCAGCATATGTAATGCAGAAACATTGAGGTACAAAGTCCTTAACTTAACATGAGATGTTGTTACTACCCCATCAGAAAATTTTGCTGCAGTATATGACCATGTAGTTTCAGACAGACCTGTAGCAGGAAAGGAAATGTCATATATATCCTGTTAGTTAGGGAAAGAGCCAGTGGAGGGCCTAGCTCTTCGCTGGAGTTGTGTATGCAGCAGGCAAACTGGAAGTCCAGGAAGGCAAAAAAAAAAAAAAACACTGAGGAACAAAGCCCTCTAAAATGTCATGAGGTGAGTCATGTGTCCTGTGGAGCAGGAAAAAACATTAGAGATCCAAGCCCCCCATAGTTTACCACCACTTGTGGTATCAGACTTGAGCAGTAAACAGGTGCAGTCAATACAGATTCTGCAGTTGCAGGTGTGTAAGGCGGTGGGGACAGCTTGAACAATAGCTGGGGTATGTATTCCACACACTAGTGTCAGTTGTGTCAGCTAGATTCATGATGATTATGACTCATGTGACCTGTCCCTGGAGGGGACCCAGGATCTCCTTCTGGATCGCTGCGGACGAGTCTGCGAGGTGCCCCCGATAATGGATGGGCCCAACCGGCCTGCTGGGCGCAGCATGATCTGAAGCCAGTTTGGAACCTGGATAGGTTCTGTTTCCAGGTAGGTAAACAAAGCGGGTAGATCCGTTGGGGTGTGTAATGTGAAGAGACAATGTAGCTTTGTGGAAGGTGACTGCCAGTGGATATCCCCATCTGTATGTGTATCCCTGCTGCCGGGCGAGTTCCAGGACCGGGTGTAGAAGGGCTCTGTGCTGCAGGGTTGCTCTGGGGAGGTCTGGTAGCATTCGGATGGTGGTGCCATCAAAGTCCACTGCACCATGTTCCCACGCCTTGAGGAGGGTGAGCTTTCTGCAATTAACGGTGCAGTCTGCATATAATATCCCTGGGTCTTTCAGGGTCATTTGATCTAGGACCAAGGGTTCTATGATCCCAATCCAGCTCCAGGGATGTCTGGGGGCAGTCCAGAACTTTATGGAAGATGGCAATAACAGTTTCTGCCAGATCCTCCATGCCAGTAGCCTCTGGAAGGCTCCGCAGCTGCAAGTTATTAGGTTGGCTTTGATCTTCCAGGTCCTCTAGGTGAAGTTGCAGGGCCATGGCTGTGTCCGCGTGGGATTGCTGAGAACATTCCAAAGCCACCACACAGTGTTACAGAGTTGACAGCGAGGCCTTGCTGCTGTCCACCTATTCTGAGAGCGCATTCACATCCCTCCTGACCGCCTGAATGTCTTGGTGGCACGTCTCTTCTAGACAGAGGATCAGCACCTCAATGTCACTTTTGGTGGGGAGGACCTGCAAGAGAGCATGAATGTCCACATCCAGCCGAATTTGACCATATCTGGATGGAGGGTTACCAGAGTCTCCGCAAGGTAGTCCAAGTACTTGGAGACATGGGTGGTTCCTGCATATTCCGATCACTCAGGGGGAAGCCAAGTGGACCTGCTAATATAATGCCTGGGGAGGTGTGGCGGGAGCTCAGGAAGAAACGCTGGATTTCACTGCTAGGAGTGTGGGGTCGAGTCACCCAAGCTGTCGATTGTGTCCTGTATCGTTTGGCTGATAGCATGCCGGTATAAAGTGAGGTATTTTCTTTGTGATTTTCACTGTTATATCGAGGTAGACAGGGGGAGGCCGGGAGCTCACAGAAAGCACGTCCTCACTCAGCCATGTTCGGACCACGCCCCCCTTGATAAAATTTTTCTTTGTTATGTCCTTACTTTTATGTGCCTTCACCAGTGGTTTCCAAACATCACAGTTTTCTACGGTGACTACAACAGAACATGCTGTGCTTGTAGTCTGATTCAGGATAATGCATCAGAGTGACAACATTACAGCTGAATAAAACCAGTGTTGTCACTCTAACCCATGGTTTTATAGTGGGTGGACACCTGGGTGTAGAGAAAACTAAGGAGAGAATAACTCAGAGATTCTTTTGGCCTGGTTTACATGCAGATTTCACAGTCTGCTGGTACCTTTACCAATAGTGTTCAGCAAACCTGAACTGTAAAGTTTGGGTTCGTACCGAACTTTGGGGTGTATGGGACCCGGACCCGAACCCGGACATTTGAAAAAAAGTTTGGGTTTGAGTTCTGGGCTCGGGTATTTGATCACTCATGTTGAATAGCTGCAGGGCAGCCAATCAACAAGCGTTTCACTGGTTTTCCCTAGAAGCCATCACAGCCATGCCTACTAATGGCATGGCTGTGAGCCATGCTTGGGTTTGAAATGTCAAGTCCAAACGACTTGTGATAACCATTTCCATGGTCGTCTGACACTTTAGACGTACATTTGGTCCGGTTTTCTTAGAGACTCAATAAGAGAGGAATCAAAAGAGATGTGGGTCCACAGGTGGGTGATATTTTGGTACCCAATCTCACTGTTGTG
>BLSH010108714.1:51838-64504 GCA_018402905.1 Glandirana rugosa
AGACGTTAGACAGGGATTTTCGTCATCATCATCATTAGAGATGGATAGATAGATGGGACAGATTGCAGATAGATAGATAGGTAGAGATTACTACTACTACTGCTTTTAGGGACAGATTGCAGATCTCATCCTGCATTACAGAAAGATCTGACTGGACTAGGTAGAGTCTACTGCTTAGAGGGACAGATTATTGTTCTAAAATCATCTCCTAATTCTATAGGGTCAGGTTCCTGTTGTTGCTGTAAGGGACAGATGATTGTTCTAAAATCATTTTGCAGCCCTCTTGCACTTTCCAGGACTCTTTTACAGTCATTTTTGTGCCGAAAAGTTTGGGTCCCCATTGAATTCAATGGGGTTCGGGGTAAAGTTTGGGTCAAGTTCGGTACCGAACCCGGACTTTTTTCCAAAGTTCAGCCGAACCCACCGAACCCGAACATCCACGGGTTCGATCAACTCTATTTACCAATTATTGACGTGCCCGTTGAAAGAGTTGGATGGATCTGGTGGGACCAGTGGTGAGTCTGGTAATACTGGGCTATGCCACACGGTATCCTCAAGCCATTCCCTTTTGTAATACCTCAGCTAAGGCTATTAAGTCCAGATATTTATTTAAGTAGGTAGTCCTGAAATAAATATTAATGGATCAGGGCAAACCATATATGTCCAGAGTCACTAAAGAGTTGTTTAAATTGTTTAAAATCTCCCACCTCCGTACCTCTGTCTACTACCCCTAAACTGATGGTCTTGTGGAGAGATTCAACAAAACACTTAAAAACATGTTAAAAAAGGTGGTGGACAAAGATGGGAGAAAATGGGATTTTTTATTGCCATACCTCGTTTGCTATACGAGAGGTACTTCAGGCATCTACAGGTTACTCACTTTCTGAACTATTGTATGGTAGACATTCCAGGGGATTGCTAGATGTCGCAAAAGAAACGTGGGAGCGAAAGACCACACCCTACAGAAGGCCACTGAGCATATTTTGCTGCTGCAGGATAGAATCGCACCTCTTGTACAGGAGCATATGAAGCAAGCCGAGGAGGCCAAGAGAAGGGTTTATAATCAGGGTGCCAAGGTC
This sequence comes from Glandirana rugosa, assembly GCA_018402905.1. NCBI lineage: Eukaryota > Metazoa > Chordata > Amphibia > Anura > Ranidae > Glandirana > Glandirana rugosa. The sequence goes on from BLSH010108714.1 coordinate 52,918, forward strand.
TGTACCTTCAAACCTGGGGATAGAGTGCTGGTACTAGTCCCCACAGTTGAGAGTAAATTTCTAGCAAAGCGTCAAGGTCCCTCTGAAATTATGGAAAGAGTAGTAAGTAAACAATAAAGTCCACTAGCCAGGGAGAAGGAAACCAGGGCAAATATATCACATTAACCTCTTAAAACCTTGAAAAGACAGAGAGACTTTGCTGGCAGTACCAACCCCCCCAAAAGGACACGGCTCCCATGACACCTGATGTGCCCATAACTGAAACTGAAACAGAAGGGCGTTAAAGACTTTTTCTCTCACCTAGATGAACTGGCCATTTAAATGTAAAGCCCTATAGAATACCGGAGGCCAGTCGGGAAGCGGTCACAAACAAAATAAAGAATATGTTAGAGTTGGGTTTGATAGAGGAGTCACACAGTGATTGGTCAAATCCCTTAGTGTTGGTCTCAAAGCCATATGGGACCATAAGATTTTGTATTGATCTGCGAAAGTTGAATAGTGTGTCCAAATTTGATGCTTACTCAATGCCTCGGGTGGACAAGCTCATTGACAGATTGGGAACTGCCCGGTACATAACTACTTTAGATCTGACTAAAGATTACTGTCAGATACCCCTAACGCAATTTGCTGAAGAAAATATGGCATTCTCTACCCCGGAGGGGTTGTTCCAGTGTAAGTGGATGCCTTTTGGTTTGCATAGGAGTCTCAGTTGTAAGCAGTAGCAGATTCCCTTAGGAAAGCAGGACTTACTGCCAACCCCAAAAAGTGTGTCATAGGGTTGGAGGAGGCCAAATACCTTGGCTACAATATTGGTTGAGGGCTGATTAAGATCAATAAGATTGAGGCAATTTAAAAGTGGCCCCAGCCTATAAATTAAAAGCAAGCATTTCTTGAAATCACAGGATACTATATTGTAGCCCCACTGACAAATCTGACAAAAGATAGAGGGTCAGTCATGATTGAGTGGAATCCTGAGGCAGAGACGACATTTCAAATGTTGAAGCAAACTCTTAGTGTACAACCAATGCCCGTGACCTCAGATTTCGCAAAGGGAGTTTGTGGTACAGACTGATGCCTCTGGTGTGAGACTGGGTGCTGTACTGTCCCAGATCAGAGACAGGGAGGAGCATCTGGTAGTCTAGTAAAAAGCTTAAAGCAGAACACCGGGAAAAAAAACTTTTTTACATGTCCTTGTTGCTGATCTCCTACCTTGACCAACTATGCCATCCAACTTCTGTTGAGCTCTGTAGTTCCTCTGTAGTAGCCTGCTGAACTTGCCGAAAAAATGCCATTCTCGTCCTGTACTGCCAGCCAGCGGTCTTGTACCTGCCTTCCTGTAGTTTCCATTTCCGCTTGCTGGGCTGTAGTGGGCGGAGGGGGTCTCACAACCCCGGCCCGTGCCGCCCATAGAGGTGGTTTCCTTCTCCCTCCTCCGCTCCTTCCTCCTCTCTGTCAGCATCACCCCCCCCCCCCCCCGCGCTGTCCGCTGACCCATCTGGCTGCCATCTCTGATCAATGATAGTGCAGAGATCTCCTGCTATGATATGCCTGGTATTCCTGGAATGTCTAGCATTCTTGCTGTGTGAACACCGTTCTGTGACTTTTTTCCTGATGTTGAACAAATGACCATACAAAAAATGTACAGTGTATAGATCAAATACAAACAATCTAAACAATTAATATTAAAGTGCAAATGTGCATAAGCGCATTGTGTCATATGTCTATGACAATATATATATGAATAATATTATGCTGCTAAATATACACAAGTAAATCAAATATTGTGCAAATCATTATTAATATTTAAGGTGCAAACGTGTATAAACAATAAAGTCCATGCAAAAATGTCCATACAGAAAATTATGAACAGTGAAAGATTGGTAAATTCATAAGGTGCTAGTAATTCAACAATATAATCCAAAAAGTGCCTTTGCGATCACAGCATCCACATGCAGCAGCCAGAGGGCAAAAAATACACCACCATATAGTATGGAGGCTTACCAGAATGAATGAACTTGGACAGGCTTATACCTGCCAAGTCACACCAGACTTGAGGTGTAAACACCAAAACTTTAGAGGACCCTTACGACACACGCTTGCTGAAGAGCGATCAATAGACCGGTAGAGAAAATCAAAATCATTCGCTAAAGTATATCCACAATACCTTTCTTCAGTAGTGAGTAGTGAATGGATCCAAAAAGGAAGGAGACGAAAGTACTTCTTTATAATTAATACACATTTCCCCATATTTTATGAATTTATAGACCTTGCATGCAAAAATACCTGTCTTCCATAAATGTACTCAGCTCCTAATTTTGTATTGTGGGCTGACAGCACACAGCATTTACGTGGATTGAGTGGTGTCAATCCTGCCTAGTTTTCATTTGATAAACTACGCAAGTCCACCCACCATCTTTATTTCCAAAGAATAGGCTCTTATGGACATGTAGTTCTAAGATAAGAACTGGGGGGGCTATGTAGGCTCTTTGCGATAACATATGATGTGTGTAGAGGACACAGTTCTAAATTTCTGAAAAAGATCAGCAGGTTTTTTTTCATAATTCAAATAAATAAATCCAAAGGCTTTCAATGGTGCATTTAACAGACCAAAGGGGAGAACAGAAAAAGTTCATTGTTAAGGCTTACATAGAGCTTAAGGCATATGCATCAATATACTGAAGGCTCTATTCAAATTTGTCCAACTGTGTAAGCCATCATAAAAATTATTTTTATAGTATACCCCAATTAACTTATTTTAATCACCCTAATACCGTATACTTTCACTCCTTTCTTGCCCAGGACATTTTTAAGTTTTCAGTGTTGCCACTTTCGAATGACAATTACTGCCAGGTAACACTGTACCCAAATTCAGTTTTTTTTCTTTTTTGAGATAAATTCTGTTACATTTCTTTGGTAAAAAATAACCCAAACCAGTGTATATTATTAAGTCTGTGTGAAAGTTATAGAGTCACTGGTGTGGCAGAGAACAGGGACACTGTGACTGGTGAGGCAATAATTTAATAACATTTTGCAGCTTTCTGTTTTGAAAAAAACTTAAATTCTGTAAAATGCTAATAGTTTCCCAGTCTACTAAATTACGATAATTGATATCTGTTTCCACATTCAGGAGATTTCCCCTCATTTTTGTTCTGCTGTTACCAATCAAATACACTTGACAGGAGTTTTAGCATTCTACACTCTATTCAAAATGAAAAAAATATATAAGATTCAACTTTGCTGTTTTTGAGGACATGCATCTCATAAAAGTCTATGCCATGGCATTTTGCTTTATATAGCAAATCATTGTGTGTAAATCTGTTGCAAAGTTTCTTACCTGAAGAACATGCCACTGACAGCATTTCCTATTGCAGACTAAAGCCTCGTACACACGGGACGACGATTGTACGTACGATCATCTCAAATCGTATGTTGGCTGTTGTATCTAGCATACTGACGTGCACCCAACAGTCGTACAAGCAACATGCGACCAAGCCGAACGTAATGACGTGCAATGAGCGTATAAAGAGGAAGTGTTGTTATCGTGCACCACCCTTTGGGCTCCTTCATCTAATTTCGTGTTAGTTGAAGTTTGGTCTTTGTTGATTTGTGGCTTTCAGATCGTTTTTCAGTTCATTCTTTGGATCGTTTCTGGCCGTTCGTTCGTCAACGATGTTTCCTTCTAGAGATAGAAATCTCTCTATTGTTGGCCTAGGAGTCCTGGACGAAACCAACGTTAGAGAAGGAGGGAGAGGAGTTGTTGGACCAAAAATTGGTTACTTAACCGTGATCAATTTGGTCATATGGCTTTAGTCAGGGAGCTCCAGGAGAATAATCCTGATGATTTCAGGAATTATCTTCGGATGACGGACCCCCGCTTTAACCACCTCTTGGCATTGGTGTCCCCCTATATCCAGAAGGAGGACACATGCATGCGCCTTGCTATCACCCCTGAGCAAAGGCTCATTGCCACCTTGCGCTACCTGGCGACGGGAAGAAGCCTCCAGGACCTCAAGTTCACTACAGGCATCTCCCTCCAGGCTCCTGGAGTCATTATTCCGGACATGCTCAGCCATAATTCAGGTGCTGCAGAAGGACTATATTAAGGTATGCTTCATGTTAATACCACATTTTATGTGTTTATGTTTGATAATATAGTATTTGCCCTTTTTGCCAATACCTAATTAGTAACATTACAATATGCTGTGAATGTCTTCTTTGGCCTCATGCATGCTCTAAGCTTTTTTCATCTCCTTTTTTTCCTCTACACGCCTCCCCAGCATGTTGTCCAGTGTCCATACACACTCAGAGGGCCGCCATCAGGGGGTACAGGCAGTACTGTTGTAAGGGGCCCCAGCGTCTCAAGGGGCCCTTACAACAAAGACTTTAGCAGTCTTTAACATTGGAGTCTATGGGCCCACAAAGAAAGGACCCCCTGGACCACAACTGGTTCAAGTTTGGGACCTGCAGCACCTATGCTTTGGTACGAGGTCTTATTGCAAGCATTGAGTGAGGCTGTGTTGCCTGTGCACTGCTTTTTGAAGCCCTTGGATTTCACACTAGCATGCATTGCACACTTCACTGGGTCATCTCGTAAGTGTGACAGGGTGTATTGTTCCTACTGGGGCTGCAACATGTGTACACCCCTGGCCAGTGGGCAGATGTGGTGGAATGGCCCAGTGTGAAGGCCCTGGGTATGGTTGGTGGTCAGAAGGGGGGCAGGTTTAAAGCTGTGTAAGGGGCCCCCAAATGTCTGATGGCTGCACTGCCCACTCAGCCTGGTAATGCCACAATTATTTATGCCAGATGCAGTTTAGGCATCCCCCCCCCACCAAAACACACACTTTTGCCATATTATGTTTGGCTTTCCAACCAGGCAGAGTGCTTGAGGTGTTCTTATTATGTGAAACCTAAGCCCCATGCTCCCAAAAAGTTACATCATTTAAAACGACTGTATCTCCCGAAATGTAAGCTCCTATACACACTCTCCATCTTTTGCGAGTGACATTTCCCTACTATTTCCCCAAAACATGTAGTGCAAGGGCCTGTTTGATTTGCTACTAATTTGACCTTGTGTGATCTCTTTTGTTTGAATATGGTTAGAAAAGTGTAATTAGCCAAGTATATTTTCTGTAGGTTGTGCTTCTCCCATGTCTTACATCTTGACTGAGCTGGGAATGGAAGTGTAGCCTTATGTTGCCCTTGCATTTGTATGTTGAATAACATTTTTATGTTTGTTGGCAAAGTCTAATTTAGTTTTTTTTATCCACAGTTTCCTTCCAATCCCCAGCAGTGGCAGGAAGTTGCTGCTCAGTTTATACAGCAATGGGATTTTCCCAACTGCGGGGGTGCCATTGATGGCAAGCATGTTCGGATTGTACCACCACCCAACTCGGACTCCTATCATTTTAACTAAAGGGGGTTTTCAGCATTGTGATGCTTGCCATAGTGTCTGCGAACTATGAGTTCTTGTACCTGGACGTGGGGAAGAATGGCCGCAACTCCTATGGAGGCATCATCATGCAGACAGAGTTTTATAGACGGCTTCAGAATGGCACCCTCAACTTGCCACCTGCAGAGCAAAATGTGGAGGGTCTGAATTTTGTGTTCGTTGCAGATGAGCCGTTTGGGCTTGGTGAACATATTATGAAGCCTATTCCGCAACGAAACCTGACCCCTGACTTTTAATTATAGACTTTCACGTGCTAGAAGGGTGGTGAAAAATGCATTTGGCATTTTGGCCAACAGGTTCCGTCTGTTTTTGATGTCAATCAACTTGGCCTTATATAAGCTGAATCACGTGGTACTGTGCTGCTGCATCCTGCATAATTTTTTACGCAGGAATGCGACCAATTATCTACAAACTGTGCCCACAGATGTTGATGCAGCCCTGCCAAGCTCAAGTACATCCACCGAAGGTCGTCCTTCGTTGGATGCAATGGCAGACCTTCAGAGTAGACGTGCTACCTTGGCCACCCAGAAGTGCAAGGGATTTGCGTAACAAATATATGCAATATTTTGTGGGGAGGGGGGCTATGTCCTGGCAAAACATGATTCCTGATCTTTAATGTTTTATTACCCTTATAAATGAATCCTTCAGTTTAACTACTCTTGTCTGTGGTTTTTCGATGTGTAAAACAGATGTTCTATATGTGCTTTATTTTTGCACTTGCTCCAAGAGGAAAATCTAACCTTCATTTCTCCATGAGATCAAAATTTAAGCTTCAGCAATGTATTTTGGTGTGCAGGGGTTGTGCTACATATACACAAACACAAAATGTTGTTGGTGTTCATGCATTCCATGCATGAAGAACAAAAACATGAGGCATTAACAACTGGTTTAAATGTTTCGAGATGAACTACATCTGTGTTGACCACATAGAAGAGCACATTTGCTCTGCAAAGACCTAAACTTTAAGGAACTCACAGGCATACATAACGTAAAGAAGAAGCCACACACTGTTAGTATCAAACCTTTATATTGGTTGCACATTCTGAGGTGCTTAGCAACATTTTAAAAACAGATATCAAACATATTAAAACTGGTAGGCCACAAACAAAAGCATGTAAACATGTGCTCCATCTCATCAGGGGTTGTCAAGTGTCATCTTTCTGGGTGGGTTGGAGAAAGGGATGTTGCATCTGAGAAATGTGTGAGTTGATCCCATCATGGGTTCTGAGCCGACCCGTTTTGGGGGTGACCACCTTTAGCCAAACTCCACTAGCTTGGATAAAGGGGGGCAACCCTGAAACGCATCAGCTTCGAACCCCTGATGTGATCAACTCACACATTTTGCAACACCCCTTTCTCCAAGAAACTCCAGTTTGGAGGAAGGGGGGTTTGCCCACCCAGAAAGATGACCCTTGACAACCCCTGATGAGATGGAGTACATGTTTACATGCTTTTTCAGGAGGCCGTTTCAACTGGGCAACATGCCCTAAAATGGGGTCCACAAAACCAGCCCAATTGCAAGAAGAATTGCCTTAAAATTTGGCAAGCATGTCCCCAACACGCTGTCCTCTGTATGTCCTGGAGCTCTGCACAGCACCATTGGATATCCCTCCTCAATCTTCCAATGGTGCACTGTGGAAGCTCATGACCTGTTAAGTAGAGGAAAATGCACAAGTGGCTGAGGGCCATTGTGTTATTTTGGTAGTTTGTTGAAGTGATATCTTGACATTGATTTGGTAATGTGCTGCATAATAGCTGATTATGCCTTGGATGGGCATATTTTTTGGGGTTGATTGGGTGGGGGAGGGGTGCACTTTCCAAACACTTTAACCTCCCTGGCGGTATGATTATTTCAGATTTTTGGAAAGCAGTACATTATATTGCATGGAAATTTTGCGTTTTATATTGTAGGTCTGTAATTATTAGGTATAAATCTATCCAAACAAGAATCTAGTAGACATCCCGGGTATAATAAAGTTTGAAACATGAAATCATAAATTATAATATAATAACTATAACTAATTATCAAAAATAATAACGTAATAGTAATACAATTAAGTCAATAATGTAATCAAACCAAAAACACTGAAATTTTATCAGTTGCAGAATTGTCGCTGTCATCACTTTCAGTGTCTGATGATAAATTTCCCCAAAAATCAGTATCACTCTATTCTGCAAATGATTCTTATTTACTATCGGTGTTTTCTAGTTGATCAAAAACCGATTTTGACGTAAAGGGACACTTTTTGGTTGCCATGGACATTCTCAAGTTTCCAGGCAGAAAGAATGGCATATATAATATAAAAGTGCATGCAGGGCACTGGGCAAACCACTAGGGACAAATGGGATGTGAAATGACTTCATACAGTAATGTAATCTTACAGATTACAGTGTACTGTATGTTCACTGTGTGTTTCACTTTTTGAATTTCCCGCCGCACTCCATCGCCGTGCGACGCAACGCTCGCAGGGAACGGAGCCCGGCACACAGAGGCATCGGGCAGAGGACACAGCCCGCAGACACGGGATCCAGGGGACAAGGGGAGTAGCGCTGCCTTGGATCCAGTGATGCAATCCCAAGTGTGGCTCGGGGTTACCGCTAATGGTACTGAAATTCCACCCCGAGCCACACTCGGGAATACCGCCAGGGAGGTTAAAGGCAACAATAATAAAGGCTATGGCCATACTTTAGAACAAAGTAAAAAAGGTGTGTTGGTTATTAACTGCGGTCTGCTGTCCCATGTACCAATAGACATGTCAATACACAAGAAACAATATGAGAACAGTACTTACAAGGGCAAACGACAGGTTCCCTCTGGGACTCCGGATGTTGGGGCAGCTCCAGGCAATCCGGTTCTTCTAGAAAAAAAAAAACAATGCATTCATTGAGCATCCCAAAGTCACTACAGGTTCAACACATACATTGTGGGATATGTTTCAAGTGTACCAACCTAGCAATTGGGCTGGTCTGGGCTGGTCTGGGTGCATCTGGTGGACTTGCACCACCGGCTGGGGGGGCCTCTGGAGTATTTTCTAAAACAAAACAACAACAAACGGACAATGATGCCATTTGCCACGGCCAAAATACTTGACAAGTGGCAACATTTGTCAACTCATACAGCTGCAACCCCCCCCTCGCTCCTATGGGATGTGGGCTGTCTGCTATCCATCATATGCATTTGTATGCCTTCCAGCACTGGGGGCTATCCTCTCACCATATCTGCACTAGCAAGGCTGGATTAATGGGCACTGATGAATCAGCCAGCAGCCAGTAAAGTGATACGTATCCTTTTATTTAGGCCTGAAACCCCTGCCCTTTTGTCCACCTAGCAGCACCCCTGTCTGTGGCACAATTTGTATAGTTGTCATTTAGCACTTACCTTCTGGGCGTGAAGGTGGGCTTGATACCACCTCCGCTGACGGGCCAGGGGTGGGATCATCCGTTGGTCCCTGGGGGGTGGAGCCTTTGTTTTTTCAGTTTCACCTGTTGCAAAATACAAAAATAACATAAGTGCAAAAGCTAAAGGAATGTCTGAAAACAGACGAAAATGGTATTCTTCATATACAGTATTCTTGATTTGGAAATTATATTTGGGAACCCCAAGGCATACAAAGAGTTCAAAAATTCACAGATAATTCTCTCTAGCTACTTTGACCAAGAACAGATCCAGACACCGAATTTACACATCTACATATTGTTTCCAAAAGAATATTGCTTACTTTTTTCTAGGATCCGATGCATCCGGCGCAGCTGGTCTGGCTCCCAATGTTTAAGATCGACCAGCGCTTGCGGAGCTGATCCTTTGCCGCTGGACCCCATATTTTGCAGACAGCCGCTCTATCACCCTCTCCAGGATGTAATCCTTAAGGCTGTTGGGCCTCTCATACTCCCCCCTTTTGCAGTCGTAATCCCTGGCCTCCAGGATTCCCACCATATCAACCATTTCTGGCCTGGTCATGGGGGTGGCCTTCAGTTTTCTGTGGCTCCTGCGGGAATCTGCCATGCTTGCTGCTCGTTTGGACGATCATGGAGTTGCAATCGTTCGTTCGTTGGAGGCATTGGTACGTGTCACGCCCCAGTGTCACGACGCACCTGAGAGTGGTACGCATGGGCAGTGTATAGCAAGGTATAAAAGATGAACGAACGGTCACGGAAATGGCCATAGGTAGGAGCGCTGTCTGGGAATGAACGCATAGCCAACCTTAGGATGACGTATGGAAGGGAGGTGAAGAAGGTTCAAGATTCAAAAGGTGTGGTACTTTCACAGCCTGCAGTTTTTACAGCATGCATCTGAGGCTAGGCCATCCCTTTCCACCCTTCCCTCTACTTCTGGTGAGGTCATGGCTCCTAGACCTGAGGATGAAGATGAGGAGGAGGCCATCTTGACCCAGGTATAGTGTTGATGAACATATTGTAAAGATAAAATACAATGATAAGAACTAAACATTATTGTCCAAACATTTGAGTCTTAACACATTTGTTTCTAGATCCAAACCCAGTTGTGGCCTAAAGTCATTTTAAGGATAAATCAAAATGCTGGTGGAAGAATGCTAGTGTTTGTTATTTCTAATTATTCAATAAGCAACAGTAATGAAATGTAAATTTGTTTGGATTCATCACCCGCACAAACAAACATTTTCTAATAATGTCACTTTTTTATACACAGGAAAGTGTCACCGTGTACACTGAGGAGGAGGCAGCTGGCTCGTCCCAACCTTGCCCGTCACAAATTCCTCCACTTGAGGTTGGGAGGAAAAGAAAGAGGAAAACACCTAATGTAGACGAAGCTGCTTCCTCCTTCTTCCAGCAGGCAACACAAGTCCTGCAAAGAGACCCGGAGCAGGAGGAGTCGTTCGCTACTTACGCAGCAGCGAAAATGAAAAAGATGGAACCTTTTCAAAAAAATAAAGCAGAGTAGGCTAATCAGCCAGGTTCTTTTTAAGGGGCGATGGGGCTCCTTACCCAACACACGGAGCTCCATGAAAACGTGCCTCCACCTCCACCACCTACCCCATCTCACCACCAAACCCAACCACCACACCAACATGCTGGCTAGTGGCCATTTTATCCCCAGGGCCCCCAACAACCATGGTCTGGGGATTATGGCCAATACCCCCATTGAGGGATTTATTTATTTTTCTGTATTTTTGTTATTGTTTTTTTCGTTGGTTTAATTTTTACCATATTTTGTTGTGAAGAAACAGTTTTTTTCTGTTATATTTTGCCTAAAAATTGCTTGGATAATTTATTTTCTGTTCTTTATGCTTCAAAAATAAACAATATTTAAAATAACAATACTTGCCTAAGTTTATTAAAGAAAATGACAGGTTTGAAGTAGGCAGTTACATTAAAAAGAAAAGATAGAACAAATAGCAAGGGACCACAAACAAGTTCAATTAAAGGAATTCTTATATTTCAGAGATTACAATATTGGGGAAATGTTAAATAGAATAAAAGAGATTAAAAATAATGCAAATTCTGGGGGGGCGTGGCCTGCAGCGGAGCGTGATGGCTGACTAGATCCAGAGCTCCGCTCCCATACTTGGATCACAGCAACTCACAGCGACCTGGGGTCCCATAAAAACTACCCCACAGAAAGAACTCACCGCACAGATCGACCAGGGCATGCCCGGCAACAGGTACATGCCTCCTGAGCTGCGCCGTCTGACGGATTATTATCGCCCCGCCAACATGAACAAGGCCAAAGATGGCGCCGGCGCAAAGATCGTTCGCGGCAGCATCGAGCCGACGAACGATCGGAATACGCACGCTTGCTAGAAACGCGGCCGCGGTAGAAACCGGAACAAGTACAACCGCCCCGCTATTATTAGGCAGTCTGCCGCGTCGAGTCCTCCGTACATGGACAACGGCCCGTACGGGACCAGCTAGACACGCCACTCAAGAAAGACACCCCATCAAAAATACCCTGGGGTCCAGCGACACTCAACGACACTAGGTTCATACCCTCGCCTCGAGACCTAGATCAGTCGGTAGTGCGAGGCGACGTCCGGTGCGGGGGGGTCTTAAACGTAATAAAAATTAGAGAAAATAAGATAAATTGTAAAGGGGTTATAACATTAGAGACTTTATATTCTTAAGGAAATTAACTTGAACAAACACCAGGGAACGATAAACAAG
>BLSH010108714.1:75015-96703 GCA_018402905.1 Glandirana rugosa
CAAGTCAAACAGGGTCAAACTCAATTTCACTGTGTGTGTCAAAGGTCTACAAACGTCTTTTTAACTAAAACCGGGAGAAACCATACTACTGTTCTGCAAACATCTGGAAACTGTGTGTGTCACTTTAACTCAAACTGGGACAAACTGAACTACTGTTCTGCAAACATCTGGAAACTGTGTGTAACACTTTAACAAAAACCGGGGCAAACCCATATCACTGTTCTGCAAACATCTGGAAACTGTGTGTGACACTTTAACTCAAACAGGGACAAACTGAACTACTGTTCTGCAAACATCTGGAAACTGTGTGTGTCACTTTAACTCAAACCGGGACAAACTGAACTACTGTTCTGCAAACATCTGGAAACTGTGTGTAACACTTTAACAAAAACCGGGGCGAACCCATATCACTGTTCTGCAAACATCTGGAAACTGTGTGACACTTTAACTCAAACCGGGACAAACTGACCTACTGTTCTGCAAACATCTGGAAACTGTGTGTAACACTTTAACAAAAACCGGGGCGAACCCATATCACTGTTCTGCAAACATCTGGAAACTGTGTGTGACACTTTAACTAAAATCCGGGACAAACTGTTCTGCAGACATCTGGAAACTGTGTGTGAAACTACAGCATAGGGAAGAACAGGGATATGGTTTCGCTCTGCTATAGTTTCACATAGAGTTTTTAGATGATTTTAGAACAGTGATATGATATCTTCTTTTGTTTATAGCGGCGATCAGAAATGACGCAGCGGTGATCAAATACCACCAAAAGAAAGCTGTATTTGTGGGAAAAAAAGGACGCAAATTTCGTTTGGGTACAACGTCGCACGACCGCGCAATTGTCAGTTAAAGCGACGCAGCACCGAATCGCAAAAAGGGCTCCGGTCCTAAAGCGTGAAATCCTTCCGGGGCTGAAGTAGTTAAAAATGCTTTTAGTTATTTCCCTGTCCCCATTTCTTTGTAGGGCACTTGTCCCACCCTTACCCCCATTTTCCTTCCTTTTGCAGACCTCTAGGACTTTCCTGGACTTTTTTACAGCAATTTTCAGAACTTTTGGTAAAATTATCAGAACCCCGGACCCGAACCCAGACTTTTTTTGAAAAGTCCGGGTTTGGGTCCGGGTCCCGGACACCCCAAAGTTCGGTACGGACCCGAACTTTACAGTCCGGGTTCGCTCAACTCTACTAATGAGTCACATGACACCGGGGAGGGAAAATTGCTAATTGGACCCAATTTGGACATTTTCACTTATGGGTGTACTCCCTTTTGTTGCCAGTGGTTTAGACATTAATGGCTGTGTGTTGAGTTATTTTGAGGGGACAGCAAATTTACACTGTTATACAAGCTGTACACTCACTACTTTACATTGTAGCAAAGTGTCATTTCTTCAGTGTTGTCACATGAAAATATATAATAAAATGTTTAAAAAATGTGAGTGGTGTACTCACTTTTATGAGATACTGTATATATATATATATATATATATATATATCAATCACTTACTGTATGTGAATCCCTTTAAACAATGCATGAAAAAATAAAATAATTCAGTGCTAGTATGCATATGTGCACCAGTGCAAACATTATTTATGAGAAATACATCCAATAATTTTATAAGTCCACTTCAAAAAATATTTAAATGGTAAAAAATAGAAAATGTGGTATCCATCCATGCAGGGATAGCTATATGCCAGAAAGCCATCACCAGCCACCTTTAGGTTCAGTGGCCACTCACCTTACTCTATGACTCATTACAGGTCATGCTGCACCTTATGAAATCCTGTATCATTAGCTTGGTGTGCCTCCAGATAGATGACCTCCTCTTGTGCTCTGCCCTTTGGTTAAGCAAGCTTGGCTAGGGACTAAGTACTGTACACCCACATTGGTCTTCACGACAGCAGTATATTAAGTAAGCAGCGCCTCAATCAGGTTGTAACATGTGTGGTAAGCTTAAGGGGGGGGGGTCTCTTATGAGGAATTTAGGCAAAAGGGCCCCCAGGTGTGACTTTTTTGTCTCATTTAACCTGTTACTTGCTGTAGTGGATGGAAACAGTCATATTAGTAAATGGACCCAATCTAAAGAGGTTATTCTTGTCAATGTAGCTGTTAGATAGACAGATCATCTAATGCTCTTTTCAGAGTGACTATGGATCTAGATCCAAAGTATAATGCTTATATACTATATTGCAGTGGCGAACTATCAGGGTCACAGCAGTCGCACTTTCAACTGGGCCCTGGAGTTCCACCACCGTGGGGGACGCATCTGCTCATTCCATCAGTGAGGGGTCTGAGGTGCACTTTAACCCCTTTACGCCCCAGTAACCCATATGTGTGGTAAAAAGCTGGGTTTTAATGCCCACACACTGCTCATATGCTCTCGGTCCCGAGATAACATTGGTAGCCAGCCGGACTGGCTTCCGATCATGTGACCACTGTGACAACCAATCACTGTGGCCACGTGGTCGTGGATCTTCCCGTTTCCCTGGCCAATTGCCATCAAATACTTTTCAAGAGGATGCTAGGATGGGTGGGAAGGGGTTGAAATCAAACATAGTTGTAAATGTGCAATGGTCAGAACAGACCAGAAAGCAGAAGGTTTGGCTTAGGTTAGGAACCTACAGATATTCTAAGTGTTTGATACACAACTAAAATAGCATATAGCAAACAATGTATAAATAACAGAATAATATAAACCATAACAGCACTGAGAAAAAAAATGCTGTTTTCTTGACATCTAATCGTTTTCAAATATATATCTGAAATCAGCAGAATTTAGTTATTCAGGAAATCAGAAGTACCTTTGAATCGTACAAAACAGTTTTTAATGGCTATCCTTGAATATCCATCTGACAAATTACATTTCTTGAAGCATTATAAATAGGTTTTAAAACCTTGAAAGGCATGGTAAGATAATTTAAAAAAGATTCAACCAAGGTAGCAGGACAGATTTAAAGAGCAAGACATTGCCTATCATGTTTCGGGGCATACAAGAAAATATTTTTTTAAAAGCCTAGCCAAATTCAAAGGGAAATATATTCTCAAGCAGCACCTATGGTGGGGCAGCAGGTCTACTTCTCCTTGCTTACAGCAAGCTGAGGGGTGCTAAAGGAATGTAGGCAATGCTACTTTGCAAATTACCACTATGAAGAAGTACCTGCAAAGCTGTAGGTTGTCTTCCTCATGGCTCTACAGGAGTACCCACACAGCAGTAATATGACTGCCCTGTGAAGATTTCATATGCAGAGCAGCATAGATCTAATAGAATTTCTCCTTATCTCTTATGTGTCACATGAAACAAAGCAATGAGGAAGCCTAAAATGACTTCCCCTCACTCTGCAATAGATACCACTCTGCATTTGAGGTCTGATAAGGTTTTTATATTGAGCTAAAGAAGAATGCTTTGCTGAGGGGAGGGGGGGGGGAGTTGCTGGGGAATGAAGGGGCTTGTCTGAGGAAGGAGGTTGATATGTGAGAGATTTTACATGGGGTGGAATCTGTGCTTGTTTTTTTCTGCAAAATATAAAATTATTTGAAAGTAAAAAACTAGAAACATATAAGTAATATTTAAAAGGCTGACTGATAAATATGATGTGAAATCCTAAAATTTGTCTGCAACATTTGTGCAAGCTGAACAAATTTCACTGTATGTTTTCTAATAGATTCATTTTGGTATCATCAGCTCCATCTGTCATCACATTGGCTCTGTGAGAAATCCCTCGCTTGCTACTTCACACCAACCTTCACCCCACCCCCCATGCAAATTCTCCGACACGTGATAAAACCAGCCTGAATTTTGTGTCAGGGTGGGTGCTATAAATAGATTAGAAGAAAGCTGCTCTACTCACAGCACCGCTCTGAAGGTCTCTGCCTTTGTGGAGGGGGTTGTGTGCCTTTCCTCCAATCAGTTGTCTCCCAGTGTAATCCAAAACTATACTGCTACTGCTTCATGAGGAACTGAAAATTCTAACAGGATGTTCACTTTCTAAACAGTATAAAAAGCTGAAGACTGCAGATATACATGTAAAACTTATGTAGGGAGATTTGTTTTATCTCTGTGTATCATCTGTGGCTGTTCACTTCACTGAGTATATGTGAGTGTTTACATCTACTTTAACTGCATGCCCTTCAAAAAGTTTAGAATGCTACTTTTGAGAATCTGTACAGTATAGTTGGCATTCTGAGTAAAACCAATAATGGCCCTAAGGGTCTACTTAACCACTTCCCGCCCGCCGTATGCAGAATGATGGCCAGAAAGTTGTTCTGTTATCCTGACTGGGCATCATATGACGTCCAGCAGGATAAGCCACAATTGTGCACCCCCAGGGGCACCCAGTGTGGCAATTAGTGGTGTGGTGTGTCACTCTGACACACCGCATCTCCAATCATGGTAAAAAGCCTCTGACGTAGGCTCTTTACCAAGTGATCAGCTGTGACCAATCACAGCTGATCCTAGCGTGAACTAGGAAGTGCCGTAATCTGCTTTCCTTGGTTCGCACTGACAGGGAGAAATGATCGGCAGCTCTCCTGTCAGAGGGGGGGTGTGCACTGATAATCCCATAAAGTCCATCAGTAACGCCTGTCAGTGCCCTTCACAGATGCCAATCAGTGCCCATCAGTAATGACTGTCCGTACCTCCTCATTAGTGCTGCCTATCAGTGCCATCTATTAGTGCCCATCAGTGCCATCTTAGTGCACATTAGTGCTGCCTATCAGTGCCCATCAGCGCTGCCTATCAGAGCCATCTATTAGTGCCCACCAGTGCCGCCTATCAGTGCCCATCGGTGCTGCATATCAGTGTAGCCTATCAGGTGCCTATCAGTACTGCATATCAGTGCCGCCTATCAGTGCTGCATATCAGTGCTGCCTATCAGTGCCTATGATTTCTACATATTAGTGCCTCTATATCAGTGCCCATCAGTGCCACCTTATCAGTGCCACCTCGTCAGTACCCATCATTGCTGCTTCATCAGTGCCCATTAGTGCAGCCTCATCAGTGACTGTCAGTGAAGGAGAAAACAAAACAGAAACAAAGAAAAACTTTTTCTTTCAAAAATATTGGTCTTTTTTAAATAAAAAACCCAGTGGTGATCAAATACCACCAAAATAAAGCTATATTTGTGGGAAGAAAATTTGAAAAATGTAGTTTGAGTACAGCACTGTATGGCCGCGCAATTGTCATTCAAATTGTGACAATGCGAAAATTGTCCTGGGCAGCGGGGGGTGGGATTGTCCTGCATTGAAGTGGTTAATTCTCCAATACAATTCAATATATTGGTGAATGTACCCTTTACAAATGCATTTGGTTGTATATTAATATGTACTTAATTAAAAAATGCACTTTGCACATCAGTTATATTGAAAGGTTTGAAAAATGTATGAAACTGTGTAAAATTCAATATAAAATGAAGACATACAACCTGTCTTCATGTTGTATGTCACAATGAGGTACATGTACTGCTGTTTTACCCTTTCGGCATCTTGTTAAAAGTGAATGAGACTTCACAGGAAGCGTTATGGCTATGCTACATCATAAGTTTATCACAGCTATAGGAAGAAATGCAATTGAAATGTCACATGCAAACTTTGATATTATCAGGTTGTCTTCTACTGTCAGAGTTGCTTTCTCATTTGTTTCTTTGCATGCCATCTTTCTACTGGCATTGCCACATTAATCAACCTATTTCATCTCAACCAGGAGTGTTATGTGCGAGATATTTGACTGTCTGGAGGTAGAATTCACATAGGATTAGGATTCATTTCTGACTGCAAAATCTTTTTGCGGCACCTGGGTAGCTGGTCTACAGTTATTTTTTTCTATAGTCAGTATCAAGCCCTAGTCTGTTTTCATTGATCTCATTCTGAGCTATGTTCTGCTGGTGTTAATTTTCCCTTCATTGTCTTTCAATTACTGGCCATAGAATAGTTTCTCCTGCCACCTTTTTCTTATGTTCATTGGCTTTCTTTCAGTTTCTTTCTTTCTGTTCTGAAGAAAATTTAGTTTGTCTCACGATGTCCTTTTCAGATTGATTTGTGAATGAAAGGGTCAGCCTTCATTTTAACCACCTGTGCAATCTCAGTGTTCTAATGAGGAAATCTGCAGTATATGCACACCTTTATGTAGGTAATATAAGCAAAAATGTAATTCTATTGCAGAGGATACCTAAAATGTAATTTATATCACAATGCAGACTTCATAGAAAAACCAGTGAGCCAATCAAACGCGCAGAAAATGTTGGAGTGCATTCTGTTCACAGACAGTTCATGGATAGCGTACTCCCTATTGGATATACAAAAAAAATGCAGTTAGCCTGAAAGACTAAGAAAATAATTGTGTCTGTGTTTCTTATGTCAAACAATTATATTCTAGCTATATTTTTTCTAAAGTAGATGATAATATCAGCTATTCAACTGACAACACAATTACTCTTTGGACTACCTTTAAAGTGGTTCTAAAGGCTCAAGGTTTTTCACCTTTATGTATTCTATGCATGAAGGTAAAAACCTTCTTTGTGTAGCCCCCCCCCCAATACTTACCTGAGCCCCATCTCATCATGTGAACAAGTGCCTCGGCTCTCTGGGGATTCTGCCTTCTCATTGGATAAGACAGCAGTGCTGTCAATCATAGCCACTGAGCCAATTAGGTGAGGGAGGGGCGGCGCAAAGCCACGTCTCTGCATCTGAATGGACACGCAGAGCCACTGCTCAGGTGCCCCCATTGAAAGCTGCTTTCTCTGGAGGCACTTGGTAGGAGTGAGGGGCCAGGAGCACCAGCGAGGGACCCAAGAAGAGGAGGATCGAGGCTGCTCTGTGCAAAACCGCTGCACAGTGCAGGTAAGTATAACATGTTTGTTATTATAATTTTTTAAAAACTTTAATATCACTTTAAAGCAGTTGTAAACCCTCACATATACCCAGTGCAATGAACAGGCACAGATGATACATACACATGAAACAAATCCTCCTGCATAGGTTTTACTTGTTTATCTGCAGTCCTCTCTTTCCTACACCCCTTCAAAAGGGCAGAAACATGTTAAAATCCTTCTCCATCTGTTAGTATCACAGATGAGGGGGCGGAGAGTTTGCAGTTGCATTATGTGAGAACTGATTGGAGAAAAGGAACACCCCCTTCACACAGCAGAAGAACTGTGTTGTGAATAGAC
This sequence comes from Glandirana rugosa, assembly GCA_018402905.1. Lineage (NCBI taxonomy): Eukaryota > Metazoa > Chordata > Amphibia > Anura > Ranidae > Glandirana > Glandirana rugosa. The sequence goes on from BLSH010108714.1 coordinate 82,182, forward strand.
AAGCTCTGTTCGGAGCTCTTCCCCTCCCAACACAAATTTATCTTATGTGTCAGGAATACTTCTCAGAAGTGACTGATAACAGAGGAACAAAGCACCAGAAAGAAACAACACTAAGGGCTCTTTCACACTATCCCCGCTGTGCCGGCGGATGACAGGACAGTCTCTGCACTCTCAGCCGTCTGTCCGTGTTCATCCGATCCGCCAAACAGGTGGAAAATAGGGTTTCCATTCGTCTGTTTTTGGCGGATCGGATGTCAGCGGACATGTCACCGTTGACATCCGTCGCTCCATAGAGAGCAATGCAGCGTCCGTTCGGGTCCGCCTGAAAAACTGACAGGCGGACCCGAATGATTCGCCCGTGTGAAAGGGCCCTTGAGCTCACATGGAAAAGTAGATGGTGTGAGAGAGAAAAAGAATATATGAACTACTGCCTTCCCCTTAGTATTTCATATATAGTGGAAAAATCCCCCGAGGAGGGTATATTGGCAGCAAAAAGTTATTTAAACGCTTAGAGGTATTGGTAGAAATAATAGTACGCTATTGTAAATTTAGTTCCAAAATGTATTGTTTGAACTATACATACAAAAGTTATAACAACAGGAGCTCTGGTTGTGTTTGACAAGGGACATGTACAAAGGCATATACAATGGTACCAAGACAAAATACGGGACTGAGCATAACATATTCTGCAGCCATGAGGCTGCACTTGGTTCCCAATGCATTTCGACCAGTCAAATGATGTGTATTGGTCTTCATCAGGGGGAATGTCCCTCTCTACAGAGATAGTAAGAGACAATTACAATTTTGATCTTAATTATACAATGCATATAAATGATGTTCACATTTGGTATAGGAACTTACATTTGTTGGTAACATGTGATTGAAACATACCAGTCCCAGTAAACCAGAGCATGGTTAAAAGTTGTGAATCATTTAAAAGTAGCAATGTCCGCCAGGGGCCACCCCTGTCCTCCACCAGAATGTCCAGGCCACGGCTAGGGGGCTTACGAGAGAACACACTCTGTCCCCTCATGTGAGAGGAGATTGCGGTCTTTATGGAGAATTTTTCCCCCCTAAAACAGTAAATGTGAATAATAATGCATATGCTTATATGAATATAAAGCAGGGGGTGACCTGCACTAGGTAGAAGTGGGGATAATTAGAGATGGTGAATGTATGGGAAACAATTCTTAAGCTGGGTTGATGAAAGAAGTTATGCCTCTATACAATTCTGTATATTCCACTTAGATCAGAGAGTGCAGTTTGGGGGAAAAAAAAACTTAGTGCAGGTGAAGTCCCAGAACAGGTGTGCACATCTAGGATAGGAGGGTGAACAGGGAAAAGGAGGGGACCAGAAAGGTGGAAGAAAGGGGAGGAAGAGGACACAATAAGTGGGGGGGGGGGGAGGAAAAGAAGAGATTGGGCAAAAGAAGAGAGGAGGGAAGAAAAAGAACTGAGAAAGAAAAAAAAGAAAGGCAGGGAAAGGGAAGAGAAAGGACAAAGAAAGAAAAAAAGAGAGGAGGTAGGGGGAAGGGGTGAGGAATGAGAAGCAATTGGAGCAAGAGGGAAAGTAACTGATGGAAGTGATGGGAAAGACAGGGGGGTTTGGGAAAGAGACAAAGAGGAGTGGGGGGTGAGTGAGAGGGAGGGAGGGAAGAGAGGGAGAAAAAGGGGAAAAAAAGGGTAAAGACCATCAAAATGGTGCAGTGATGAAAATGAATCATGAGGTGAAAAGCACTAAAGTGAAAGAGGTCTGTGTGACCATAAACAACCATGAGTGACTAGTCCCACCAATATATTTATCCACTTTGTGAATGTTATCCCTGTGTGGTATACTCGATTAATCATTAGTACCAGTCATTGCGGTTTAATTGATACTGAGATGTCTGCAGATTGATTTTAAATAATTTTTCTATCCACCGAGTTAGACTGGTTGTTTAACTTGTAGCCCAGCGTGACTTCCGCGTTCCATTCCGTTGGAACGCAAACACAGACGTCACTTCCCGTCCTTGCCTTTCTGGCGGAAATGACGTTGTTGGAACGCACGCGACGGCGTGTGTTCCTCCTACAGGCCCCTAAACACATATTCGGCCATAATTCACTTCATATCATATCGCCCTTGTCACAGGGCGCTGCAGGCACTTGATTGTTACTAATTTGTTCGCTATTTGGCCGTCAGATGCGAACCGGAATTATGCGGTTGGAACGCACGCCGGCCCGCCCCGACCAGAAGTGCGTATCCGCCGCATTATTGTATGTACACATATAAACGCAGCATTTTGGGGGGTCAGCAGCCCCTGGATGACGTCTATTTAGACAAAACGCGTCGGAAACTGTTGACCCCAACTTGCTGTGTTACCTTTTACTCTATTATCTCACAAGCTTGTGGATTTTATTTCTTTCTCTGTACGGTGATTTTTTACATTGGTGTTATCAATAAAAGTTAAGCCCTGTGACCGAGGGTACTTATACCATGGAGAGTCCATTCCATTTATTTTTATGATATCCTGGAGCCAATTCCCTTGAATGCGCATGTGAGGATGGATCTGTGACCGGGTAAACACACTACTGGACTTCGTGTGCCATATTTCCCTTTCGGAAGGATCCAAGGACCCCATAGGAGTGTGTGACGTGACCAGACCAGGAAAGCACTGATTCTTCCATCTCCACCGTATATATTCAGGCTTGAATATATCCAACATCTGGTAAGCCTTGATTTTTACCATCTACGGATTCACCAGCCACCAGTATATATATGTCTCACAGGTCATCCTGGGCCTCAGGGATTATCCCCTTGCAAGCACCTTGATTACTTATACAGTTCCCAGTGGGACTCCTTTACCACATTGTGGACAGTCTCTCTGCACATGGACTGCACCTTTATGTACTCGCACCTTATCATATATTTGTATCTTCATCTGTCCTCGATTATCTATACGGTTCCCTGTGGGACTCCTTTACCGTATTGAGGACTGCCTCTCTATACACGGACTACACTTTTGCGTATTTGCACTATACCATATATTTGCATATATTTTTGTAATTGCACTTTATCTGCGTTTTTATGACCTCAACTTGGTGTACCTATATACTTGCACTTTATCATACATTTGCATTTATACTTGTACCTTATCTACCTATATTATTGCCCTAACTTTGTGTACTGATCACAGTCATCGGAATTACGGAGCTCCCATCTCATGTAGCTTTGACAGGCAGGTTTGAATCATATCGATTCCACCTGTCTCCACCTAGCGCCACTTTCTGTTTCTATTTACTTTTTACAATTTAGTTTGGTTGTAGTGTGGCAGCTTTTTCCTTATTTTGATCTCACCTAGAGCAGTTCTCCTTTCCATTACATGAGTGAGTTGTGTAGGTCCCCAAGCTGAAGTCAGAAAAAAAAAAGGGAAAGAGAAAAAAATCAATCTTTTTGAGAATAATAAAAGTACTTACTGACAGCTAGTAAGGTTTCCCGGCTAAGGGCCTCAGTTAGGGCCAATTGCTGTAAGGCAGTTTAGGAAGCTATATCCTTAGGCAGGAAAAGAAAGAATACCAGGGATGAGCAAAGCCACACCGGGGCTTTAAAGGGTAAACCATGAAGTGGAAAAAAGAAATGCCTTACCTGCTGCCATTCATATTAGCGTTAACAGAGTAATGGAGCCCATGCATCCTACCTTAGTGGGTTCCGTTATAAGTAGGCCCCAAGGGAGGTGGGGCAGCATAATTGGCCCACAAAGCAGCTGATGGCTATCAGCTGGCCGCCATGGCAGCCTCGTGTGATCTCCCTGGCGTCCCGGAAGTGTCCCCGACCGCTGCCGTCACTTCCACATGGGGGCTGATGACGCTGTCTCCACGTGCCAAGCATGGCCAAAGTCGCGCAGGTCCAGGGGGGGCGGCGTCATGCGGAAGCGATCCGGGACGCTGCTGGCCAAGTTTGTCCGCCCCCATGGCCGCATTGGTAGCAGCGATAGTTGGGCGGACAGAAGGGGAGGGATATGTGTCCCTCCTCCCCAGGCCGGGAAGCCTTCCAAGCCGACCGCCGTACACCAAGGGGGGACGGGAAAAGAGAGAGCCCCGGCCACATTGCTGCTGTGCAAAATAGAAAATGCGGAAAACAGGATTGAAAAGCACAATACAAAACTTGAAAAAAATATAGGTGTTCAATTACAATCAAATCAACAGTGTGTCTATTAACTATACGCTAGTAATGATGATATCAGATTTTTACACAGACATACTGAAAGCCCCACTGGGGAAATTGTGCCCACCATTGGGTTTCAATAACCCTGTAAGGGGGAAAAAGAGAACAGGGTTGTGGAATAATATTAATATTAATTCAAATTTAATGAGCTATGTAAGTTTTTCCCTCATCTGGCCACATGCCCAGAGCAGAGCCAGATAGTGGGAGGGAGACCTATATTTAAGTATTTTTATTCTTATTGGGTCTTGCCAGAGGCAAAGCCTTTTAGAAAAGGAGCATAGGAAATGGATTAATTTAGGCCAGGATAGGACGTTGCCTGGAGTCTAAAGATCCACCTTTGCTCATGTTGGAGTAGGATTTTGTTCCAGTCGCCTCCGTGATCAGGGTGGTGCACTCGATCGAGGGCGGCGAACTGCACTTTAGGAACATGATAAGAGTGCTGCACCACGTGCATCCAATGGGAGGATAGTGGTTCCCAATCTCCATACTTTATACATGTTTGGCTATTCTCCGCCAAAACTCTTGTTTTGTTTTCCCTATGTAGTAGGCACCACATTCGCAGGTCATTATATATACAACTCCCCGTGTTTGACAGTTTTCAAAATGTTTTGCAGAGAGGATCTCACCGTTGATGAGCCTTAATGTTTTGCCTTTTCTAATCAGATGGCAGTAAGTACCAAGGGCCGGACAATGTGATTTCTTAGATGCTAACAATTCACTGTGCACCAGCCTGTCCCTTAGGGATGTTGCCCTCTTGTAGGTAATGGCTGGAGTAGGTGTTAAGAATTTTTGTATTAGGGGGTCATCAGTTAGAATAGACCAATGTTTGTTAATTATATCTCGGACCTGAGAATGTTGCTTGGAGTACCGCATAATGATTCTAGTAATACCTGACTCTGACGTTGAACAAGGTTTTTTCTGAAAGAGAAGCTGTTGTCGGGTATGTTTAGGGGCTTGATTATAGGCTCTCTTCAAAACAGAGCGACTGTAGCCTCTTTTTAATAATCTGCTTTGGAGATGCGTCTCTTCTAAAAACCGAATCATCAGAACAATTTCGTTGTAAGCGGAGATATTGTCCGTATGGTATGGATTTCTTAAGGCTGGTAGGATGAAAGCTATCTGCGTGCAAGATAGTATTGCCAGCAGTGCTTTTCCTATCGAGTTTTCTTTCAAGTTTACCCTCCTCGCTTTGGGATTTAGGTCATTCTGATTCAAAGATTGCAGAAATGTACGGAGTTTGTCTGTAGGCCCATCCCAGATGGCGAAGACGTCGTCGATGTACCTGAGCCATACTAAAAGATGGCTCGTGTACTCGACAAGGTCCTCGCCACCTAAGAGAGATTGCTTCCACTCCCCCAGGTACAGATTGGCGTAGGATGGGGCACAGCATGTCCCCATCACTACGCCCTGCACTTGGAGGTAGTGGGAGCCGTCAAAAGGGAAAAAATTGTTATACATATATATTCAAGACCATTCAAAAGAAACTCGGTAAGGGTTTCATCGTGTATGGAGCCTGGTTGAAGTACCCGATATACAGCAACCAGCCCCCTGGAGTGGGGGATGGAGCTATACAGTGCCTCCAATTGTGACTAGGAGAGCCTCCTGGGATACTGTAAGGCCATCCAGAGTTTGCAGAAAATGTGTCCTTGATGTATGACAGCAAGAACACAACGTATGGCTGAAGATAAGCATCTATCACTCTACTTAAGTTTTCTGATATCCCACCGTTCCCTGACACAATTGGTCAACCCAGCTTAAGAATTGTTTCCCATACATATCCCCACTTCTACCTAGTGCAGGTCACCCCCTGCTTTATATTCATATAAGCATATGCAATATTATTCACATTTACTGTTTTAGGGGGCAAAATTCTCCATAAAGACCGCAATCTCCTCTCGAACGAGGGGACAGAGCGTGTTCTCTCGTAAGCCCTCCAGCCGCGGCCTGTACATTCTGGTGGAGGACGGGGTGGCCCCTGGTGGACATTGCTGCCTTTAAATGATTCACAACTTTTAACCATGCTCTGGTTTACGGGGTCTGGTATGTTGCAATCACATGTTACCAACAAATGTAAGTTCCTATACCAAATGTGAACATCATTTAAATGCATTGTATAATTAAGATCAAAATTGTAATTGTCTCTTACTATCTCTGTAGAGAGGGACATTCCCCCTGAGGAAGACCAATACACATCATTTGACTGGTCGAAACATGTTGGGGACCAAGTGCAGCCCCATGGTTGCAGAGTATGTTATGCTCAGTCCCTTTTTTGTCTTGGTACTATTGTATATGCCTTTGTACATGTCCCTTGTCAAACACAACCAGAGCTACTGTTTTTATTATCTTTTGTATTATAGTTCAAACAATACATTTTGGAACTAAATTTACAATAGCGTACTATAATTTCTACCAATGCCTCTAAGCGTTTAAATAACTTTTTGCTGCCAGAGCTTTCGAGAGAAACAAGTAAACACTGCAGATATATGTGCTTTGTTCATATTTACAACATCTTTAAGGTTACATCTTATTATTCATGTATGTATTTATTTATTTTACATCATTCTATGTATACACAATGTCTATAAATATGTTTAGCAAAAAATATAAAATCTCTGTATAGTATTCCTACTAAAACTGTCTACATATACAATTATTAATGTTACTGTTAGCTTTTTTGTTAAATTCATATGTGTTTTTTAATTACATTTCTATTATTAAATAAATAACAATACCGTGTATTTTGAAACACTGTACAGAAAAGTAACACTTTATTCCTCTTTATATCTATATATAATCAAATAATGAAGGCTTATGCCCTTAAAAGTGAAGTAGGCTGGAGAATATGTGCTCTTAAAAGCAAGAATAGAGCCCCTCCTTCCTCCACCAAGTGGATCATTATAGTGCATTAGCTCTTTAGAAAGTTCTGTAAGGCATCATATGAAGGTCTATTTAGTGCTGTAGTACATATGTTATCTTTGATCTGCAAGGAATACAAGGATCAAAGTACTCAATTGTTTCAGATTGAGATGAAATCAACTGATTACATGTTTGGCCAGGAAAAGATAGATGGTAGAAATGCCTTTGAACGTGTGCTGACCCAAGTTAATGTTTCAGTACATTTGCATCACTTTGAACATATTTTAAAACTATATGGTAACTTCGTAAGAAAATGTCTTTCTTATTTGATATTGTGAGTTAGACCACAAATTATATGAAAACCAGGTTTCAACTGTCATATATGCAAAACATACATTTAACAGCAAATCATACTCAAATTAGTGAATACAATACTAAAAGTCATGGTTTGATATCATGAATGTGCTTTTGTGTGGGTATTATTTAGGTGGAAATGAAATCAGAGAAATTAAGAACACTAATTTACAGTTAATTTGCACTTAAACACATATAAAAAAATACTCAGTTCTACAGCTGACAATAAAATCTGTTGGTGCCAAGAATGATTCATTTTGCATCTCCTATTCTATGTGGCACCTTTGTATCAAGTAAAAAGTATATAAATAAAAGAAGGCTTTTACTTTTTAGTTTTGGATAAAATGTTGAAGGGCTGAAACCTCTGCCTGTTTTTATTACTGTCTGGGTCCCTACTAGGGAAATTCACCTTCTCTATTTTATCACTAAGACAGAAAATTATGGGCACCATAACATTAGGTGAGAAAGACAACTGCCTAATAAGGGAATTCCCTCACTTGGAGATATTTACTTTCACTTCCTTTTACAGTATGTTTCCAGGGCAGGAAATTAATGAAGAAAAATAGCAAAAAAAATTCACAGGGGTTTTAGTCTTTGCCTACTCTTTCCAAAACTCAAAAAATGTTTCAACGCGTCCTAATCACAGAAGTTGATCAAACAATTGACTTCTGCCAAGTGTGGATGGCCACAAACTGCTAGAGATTCAGTTGGTCCTTACTGAACCAGCCAAATTTCAATCAGAACATTTCTGTTCAGGACAATGGTGAGATGGAAGGCAGAGAGGGACTATGCATACACAATTCTCCAACCTGCTTTATCCTTTGTGACCCAAGAATGCCATTTAGGATTGCGGATTGTTGCCTTCACACCCTAGACCATCATCAGGCCCAGCAAAAAAAAAAACATTTAAAGCCTGTCATCTAATGTCTATGAGCATCTTTACAGTCTGGTCAAAGATGACACAATGCATAGTTGCTACCGAGCATATTGTGGGTATCTGAGCTTCCAAGAGAGTCCAGAGAATTTATAACGAGCAAATAGGTTGCTCCCACCTACATATATAGTTAAACTGATACATAGAAACAAAGTTAAAAAATATGCTTTAATAAACATATTTAATTTATCTAACTATCTAAAACAGACTATTAAAACCCTTTCCTAAAGATTCTACCCAACCATAGTCCCCACATAGCGAATATGGCCGAGAACAGAAGCAAGCTTTTCAGACTCCCCTGCTAGATTATGAAAGATTGCTGAATAAATGGAAAATGTAGAGAGTGTAATAAACTTGTAATGGTTAAAAAAGGACAGGGGATGAGACAGAAATGGAAGCTGTAAGCAGGTAGATTTATGTGAGGGGTGTACTCACTTTTGTGAGATACTGTATATATATATATATATATATATATATATATATATATCATTTAGTTAGTTCTAAAATGCAATGTTAAAGAGGAGCTCCAGTCTCCCCTAATGAAATTTAAGGTCAGCAGCTACGCTACAAATAGCTGCTGACTTTTAATATAAGGACACTTACCTGTCCAGGGATCCAGAGATTTCTGCACCCGAGCTGTTTCTTCAATTGGCTTCGGGTGCAGCTGCTGCCATATTACACAGCCGTTTCCTACTGCGAATGCAGGAGTTTCCCTGCGCTTTGTGAATGGTCCTGCAGTCTTCTGGGACCTGTGTGTTTCCCAGAAGGCTGTGGGGAAAGGAGGAGCAGCTGACCATCCTTGTAGATCACCACGCTGAACTGACTGGGAAGTGAGAGCAAGTACCTATCAAAACCAGGTAACCACCCCCCTCCCCCCAAGAAACTGCAAAATGTGGCAGTGAAGAGGGGGAGGATGCAAACAATTGGAACTTCCCCTTTTGGGTGAAGTCTTGCTTTAACTTTTAATCTACAGCAAGGCTCCCTTCACATACGCTGCCGCCGCTGTTCGCAGCCTGGGATCTGGCGCATGTCCATTCACCGATTCAGGTGCGAATCAGGTCTGAATTTTTGCCTGAATTCGCACCTAAATCGGAACCAAAGATGCACAGGACCCTTCTTAAGTGCAGACTGTGGCTGCCCCTGAGCTGTGTGAACCGGCTCCATTGAGAGACAGTCACACACTCCTGTCATGCGATATGGATGCTGGGAAATCTGCTTCCAATTTGCATATGTGTGAACCCAACCTTACACTTTTTAAAATGGTAGTAAACTCTCCATTCTGATCTTCCTCCATAACAATCTCTCATAAACAATGTACATGGTGCTGAGTTTACATTCTTCCAAACTTTTGCTGTTTTGTAGAAATCCAGCATTGTTCACTTGAATGACATCACCAGCGCATATCTGCTGCAGTTCACGGCACGCTCTGTGTGCCGTCAGTCTATCCAGAAAGATAGCATGCTTGCGTCATCCACTCTCTGTGGCATCGCAATCCTGCGAGAGTACAACCCTATTCACACCTTCCTGAAACACCCTATGTGACTTGCTACATCATAAGAGGGTCTACACATCAGTGCTGATCATGGCACAAGCATAGAGGAGATACGTACATCACCCATCGCCGGAATGGGCATGGGCAAGATTTCGGTCATTACTGCAAGGAAAGGCGGAAGTAGCACACAGTATAGATGCGAAGTACAACAGATAACATGGCGCCGGCTTCACACAAGAGGCATAAAACACAAAATAAGCTGCAAACAAGATAGATAAACCAGAAGAGGGATAATTAATAAGGCGGAACGATTTAATACATTTTTGTGTACTGGCTATATTGATTTTCCATATAGCCAGTACATTAATTCATTCTTTACATATTCTTATGTTACATACAAAGTAAAATCATTTTTGCAAGACAATATCACCAAAAGAAAGCCTTTTTAGCCGTAAAAAAAATAATATAAGCATTACTTACTTTTCTTGGCAAAATTGATCTTCGGATAAACTGGACCATAGCAGTCATTATACAGGCATACCTTAGAAGCTCTAATTTAGGATAAAACTTTATATATGTATGGCTCTTTGTAAAATGATTCTAACAGGATAGCCACCTATACCAACTATAAAAGGGTATAGTGATGTTGATGAATTGCAACCATTCAAATTTGTTTCTACTAATAACTAGCAATATTTAAAATATGAACATGATGTATCTGTTGCAAAATTTCAGTTTTAATTGATTAGAATAGCTTTGATTTTAAATAATTAGCGCTAGTCCCCTTATTAACTGGTCAACTTAAAGCCCAAATTCCTATCCCTTAGGCCTGATTTACACCTATTCATTTTTAGTGCTTTTTGCATTTTGTAGATTTGCACTACAGTCTTTTAACATGGTTTCCTATAGAACATGTTCTGTAGTGCAAATCTGCAATATGCAAAAAGCACTAAAAATGCATCGGTGTGAAGTGAGCCTTAGTGTTAAAAAGTCAAAGTCTTTCAACTTTATTGTTATAGTATATACACAGAAAAAAGCATGCTGTATATGCAGTAACATAATGCTCAGGAGTGCAAGTGCGTTTTTCTGGGTTCTTACTGAAAACTAATATATCTAGCAAACATCATAAAACCTTTTAAGATATTTGATGAACAAGCAACAAGCATTAGGCATGAAAAAGTAAAGTGAATCCACTAAAGGACACCACAGGAAGAAATACTGTGAAGTCTTAATACACATAAACTTTAGCTTCTATCCATTAGTTCCTGCAGCTACACAAAAATGCAATTACAAATTATATTTTACATTCTCCCATGAATACATTACAATGTTAATGCCAGATAATGGTGGTTATTTCCTATGCTTCGTTGTTTATGAAAACTAATAGTAGACACAGTTAGCAGGATAATGTTAAGAAAGGTTAAATATGCATGAGTCTAGTTGTTTTTGTCAATACCACATCCCAAAGTAATATGGAAATAAATACATTTTATGAAAAATAGGGGATTTTAAAGGTGTTGAGTCATTCTATTAGAATGATTCGCCGGTACACTCACATTCTTAAAAGGTAATCTTTATTACAAATTCATTAAAAGGTTTATGAGGTGGTAATCCCCTACAAGCATGAAGAAATTCAGCAAGCCATATTCAGTATTGCAACCCCCAGATAAGAGGCAACTCCCCTATATGCATATATGTGCACCATATTATAGTGTGAATATAATATCAGGCATTGAATAGAGAAGACAAGGGGAAGAATGCTTTATCCCAATGTAATTTACACTGAAGCCTTCCTCGGGGGTTCATGGGGTGCAGTTGATTATAGTTACTGAAAAGAAAAGAACACACACAGTAGTAAAAAGTCTAATAAATTATCAATATTTCAAAAAGGCTAAAGTCACTTACAAAGATACTGAAAAAAATGATATCCACCACTTAAGGGTAGAATCAAGAACAATGAAGATCTCTCTAAAACACAGTTAGGTATGCATACGCGGTGCAAGATGAAAAAATGATGTAGGCGTGGATGACAAAAAGGGGGGGGGGGGATCACAGCATAACATCAATCCCCACTGGTCTACACAAAGTAATAGATGATAGATAATATTGTTATTATGGAGAACCTCTCTAGTTTGGAGAATTTCAGAATAAATCTAAAGCCCACAGCATATCACTGTAAATATATACCTTCATCGGTGCATTCAAAGAGCCATCTGGAGTAGGTCAGATGGAGCCACTCAAGCAAAAAGTACTTTACTGATCTAAAATAAAACAAGGGAACACAGAGTGATCAACAGAATTTTCCCATACCAGCCAAGTTGCAATACTGAATATGGCTTCCTGAATTTCTTCATGCTTTAGGGGATTAACACCCCATAAAGCTATTAATTAATTTGCAATAAAGATTGCTTTTTAAGAATGTGAGTGTACTTGTGAATCATTCTGATAAAAAGACTCAACAACACCTTTAAAATTCCCTTTTTCCATAAAATTTATTTTTTTCCAACGTTAACATAAAAGAATTGGAAGGGTTTTTTTTTTTTTTTAAACTGCATCATTCAAATAAAAGTTGAATATGGATTCAAACAGTTTTTGTGCACTACTGCAAGTTTAACGTCATTTACTTCTGTGTGAGTTACTGCCAGTTTACCGCCCATATAGTTCTGTGCGCTACTGCAAGTTTAACACCATTTACTTCTGTGTGTGTTACTGCAAGTTAAACGCCATATAGTTCTGTGCGTCACTGTATGTTTGACGCATTGACGCACTGAGTTATTTGACCACAGCGTCAGCTACTTGCCCCCTGATGCTGCTCAGCCATTACTGGATTCAGATGTTGGTTCTGAGGTTGAGAATGATGGGAATTTGAGCCTAGAGAGAGGGGAGAACACTGGTAGACAAATTGACATTCATGTTCCCCCAGCCGCAGCATATTGCCAAGTTGTCTCCAGTGGTAATGATGATGATGAAGATGGAGGAAATGGAGATGATGAGGATGATGAGGTCACTGATGCGACTTGGGTGCCAGATAGAGCAGAGGAGGAAACTGAAGGTGAGGTGGCACAACCCCAAGGGGGCCAACATCAAGAAAGAGTAGAGAGCAGCCATCCTATTCCATCACATTCTGAAGCTGTTGAACTGCTGCTGAACATTTTACTTTTGCTTTTATCTCTATCTTATCTTCTTTTCTTACACAAGTATTTCCACTCCTTTCTTTTTTAAATTGTATCTATATCAGCCTATGACCAGATTTAGAGTATAATACCCTAACCAGTTTAGCTGCTATTGAGCCTTTCAAACCCAATCATCCTTGGAATCATAGTTTTGCTGGCATCTTATCTTTCCCGGAGCAATTACTTATGTGTTGTTCGCTATCACTATGGCAAAACTTGTAAGCTTTTTTTTAAATTTAAATGTATTCACACTTTTCTTTTTTTACATCAGTTTATCTCATTGTTATTGCAGACTACTAATTTTTCCTCTTACTGGAGCCTTTTTCTTGTTTGTAATCCTGCCAAAAATGTTCAATAACAATATATTGTTAAACACTGCACATTTTAGCAATTGTGTCACTTGTTAGTTGTCACTAGTGATGATGTTTAAGTTAGTAGTCATTTATTTAGTGATGTTATTACTACCACCTATAGATGACAACTTCCCCTTGTGTGGGCTGAAAGCATGATTGATTGCTAGGACACCAACTACCGCACAGCATCATTGGTTGCTAGGATGCTGGCAACAAACTGCATCCTAGTAAACAAGGAGATTGTATGGGGTGGCCATCTGCTTTACAGCTACCAATGATGTTCTAGGATGTTGAGAATCATTGGTTTATCTGAGCATGCAGCTTGCCTAGCAAGAAATGAGGGAGGCTGTGAGTGAGGGGCCTCTTTATAAACCATACCAGGTCACGTGCCCTCAACGTCGGGGGTACTTTTGGCACCCTCCTTTCCTGATAATGCCTGTTTAGGGGAAACCAACGGTGGTGCTTGGATTTGTATATGCCACTTGTATAACTGTTTGCTATATAAGTGCAATACTTTCTTTTATTAAACCTGGTTTCAATATATTACACCATGAGGCATCTCCTGTGCTTAATCTCTTGATGGTATTGCTGATAGTGGTTTAAAAGTGAGTTTTCCAGTCCTGAATTCTTTATAGTGATACAAGTCTTGGAGTAGGCCAGTGGGATCATCTGCTGTGTTGTAGCCAGAGAGTGGCGTCACCTGCTTTGTTGCAGATAAAGTGCATTTGATCTCCTTTATTGAGATTTTACTATCTGGTGAGAGGCTTTGCATGCAGACAGCACCTGAGCACTGAAGCACTTTATTAGCCATATTGATTGGCGCTATGAACACTTTACATGACATACTGGAATGTAAATTGGGATGTTTTGTTATATTGCATTCATTGATCACAGCACTCAATAGATGGGGTGCTATTGAACCAAGACACAATTGATTTCTTGGGACTGTTTTTTATTTTCATTTTTTGATTATTTATTTTTATTATTATCCAGTTGCATCATGAATTTAAAGTAATATGCATATTTGTGATTATGGTTAATTAGTGTTAAGCATTGTGGAAGTGATAGTATAAATATGAATCTGAATTTAAATTTTTTGCGCCATTGACTTAAAGAGACATGCAAACCTGTTTTTTGTGTATTGGGGGGGGGGGGGGGG
>BLSH010108714.1:96721-121717 GCA_018402905.1 Glandirana rugosa
TGCCAGAGGGGCCATGTTGATGAGGACAAGGGTTTCTTTCCTACATCCCTGGCCCAGTGGATGTGAGGGTCTGTGGAATAGGACTTATAAGAATCTGGAAACCTCCTTTAAAATATGGGACCCCACATATCTGCCCCCCTATTTAAGTAAGTAAGTGGTACATAGTACTCCTGCTTATCCCCCCCCCCCCCCAAAAAAAAAAAAGATGCAAAGTAAATAAACAAATAACACATTTGTCAAAATCCTTTATTAAAAAAAACTTTTCAACAATAGAATGCCCCATGGTGTAAACGCATCATCAATCACACCATCCAGTTATGTAGATAAATGTCAATCATGACGAACGACACCCACTGACTCACCAAAGGAAACTTATTTTAAAGGGGGCTTCTAGATTGCGATAAGTTCTCCCCTGCAGACCCCCACATCCATCAGACAAGGATGTGGAGAAGAGGCCCTTGACCTCATCAACATGGGACAAGGTTTTTTGTCCAAAAAGGGGCCCTGACAAGGTACCCTCCCAATGTTGATGGAATGTCATTTTTTTATGGTTCAGTTAGGGGGGAGCATATTTGCTGCCCCCTCCTTCCTGGTCAGTAAAGCAGTTAGCTGTATGCTAAGATAAGGGTCTGGTATGGTTTACCCCAGACTTTTTTTGGGTGGTACCCCTTAAAAGCAATACCAGATCTATCTAGAGCGGATGACTGTTGAGGGAATCTCAGTCACGTTGTTTACTAACAGAACAAAGTTACTGGAAAATGTACTTTAGTGGCATTTTTAAGGTATGCTCTTCTTTGTAAATGTCAGGTTTGCATTGGTACAACCTACATGTGTGCCACTTCACAAGCAGGTTTAGGGCATCCTCTAGGTATTTTATTTAAAGAATGTTTAATTTTAGATATTCTCTATAGGCCTTATTAAAAGAGCTGCTCCATGCCGAAAGGTGTTTCATTCTGCCCTTTGCCCTTTGCCCTTTGCCCTTTGCTTGACAATCCATTGCCTGTTAGCCTTGACAATTATAAAGAATTGATTTTCAATATTTGCTTCACATTGACTTTTATTGAGTTTTCATTAAATTTTGCAATTTGTGGATTTTTGGACATGTTTGCAGAATGTTCCTGCAAGTGACACCTCAATGGGTTTGCCCATAACTAGTTGTCACTGTTGAAAAAAATTGCTAGTTTGATGTGGGCCCAGGTAATAACTGACAGAAAAAAGTGCATCATGATCGGCTTCTACAGTAAAATTCTATTTTTTTGAAATATTAACAAATAAGATATTATTTACTACTTGATTGGTGAAACTTGTGGATTTAAAAATATATTCCTCACCTAGTTTTACACAACTGTTTAATTTAGTGTGGAAGGCTACATTCACACCAGTAATTAAGGCTGGTGAAGAGGCTTTAACCAGCACTCAAGTGTCCCCAATCTGCTGCCAGACTACACAATAATGCCCCCTTTTCAGTATGTGAATTCAAAAAGTCCAGCTCTTAAATATAAGCTATGTATTCACTCAATCAACAGGTAAGTATATCTAGTAGCTTCAATCTTGAAGATTCTTACCAGATTTTCCTACCTATACACCAATCAATAGGTCTAATAAAGCTTTTTTCACTCTAACATTTTTGCGTTTTCCTTAACCACTTGCCTACTGGGCACTTTTTTTTTTTTTTAATCAATAAGCTTTTATTAGTAAGATTTTTCAGAACACAGTCATGTTATAGAAAAAGAAAAAACATTTTACATACAGTGTCTATTAGGAATTGATACGCAGTTCAAACATTTGAACATCAGGGGGAGAGGGTAGAGGTAGTAACAAACCTATATTAGCATTGCATAAAACCAGGGTGCGTACATGACCGGGGTATTATGTTGGGCTTAATTCCTAGGTTAGGGGGCCAGCGCTTCTTCATCGTGTTTGGAAAAATTGAGGGATACAGTGTGCTGTGTTATGGGGATCCCGCACCCCGTACTGACACCCCTGATGGGTACAAGCTGTGTCAGGAACTGGGGGGGGGGGATCTGGTGAACGCTGGCACCTGCATTCAGGTCTGTTGGAGTTAGAAGACTGAGGTTTAGCAATATTGATTTAGGTAATAAATCAGGTGGGCGATGTGGTAATTGGACTCTTTGGAGTATTGTTTTATGTAGACATCTTAGTATATGGGCAGCGTATAGTCTTTATTTATGTGTTAGGTTGGGGGGTAAGTTGGTGTGTTGTCAGGGTTGTGTATTTATCTGAGTAGCGGAATATAGTCCAAGGAGTCCACAGTTTATGAAACTGTGCAGATGTCTCGTTGGCAATAGCAGCAGTTTCCTCCATATTATAGATTAGATCGGTCTCATAGAGCCATTCCTTCAATGTGGGGGTATGTGTAGTTTTCCAGTATCTTGGAATAAGTAACTTCGCTGCAGTTAGCAGGTGCCTGGTAAGGGATCTCTTGTATCTTTTCAGTGGCCCTGGGGTGATGTGGAGTAGGCAACACAATGGTGTTTATGCTATATTGGTGTCAGTGATGATTTTAATTGTGGATTTCACTGCGTTCCAATAGGTGGTTATGGCTGGGCATTCCCACCATATATGGACCAGAGTGCCTTTGTTTTGGTTACAACGCCAACAGATGTCTGAGGTTGTGGGGTACCATTTTCTATGTTTGGTGGGGGTCG
Source organism: Glandirana rugosa (assembly GCA_018402905.1). Taxonomy (NCBI): domain Eukaryota; kingdom Metazoa; phylum Chordata; class Amphibia; order Anura; family Ranidae; genus Glandirana; species Glandirana rugosa. Next base: position 99,391 of record BLSH010108714.1, read on the forward strand.
CGTACCAATGAGTCAGTAAATTGTAGGACATTTCTTGTGATCTAGTGCTGATTGAGCACTTGTGGGTGAAGATGTTAGCCTTCAGCCATTGATCGTCTGTGTATATAGTTTGCAGTGATCGTTCCCAAAGGAGACGGGATTTGGGGTGCTCCATATCTCTGGCTGTTAGTAGCCAATTATATGATAGAGAAGTGGTTTTGTTAATTGGTTCCCCTTTAAGACAGATAGTTTCAAATGGGGAGAGAGGCCTATGGAGCTTGTCTTTGTCCATGGAGGAGAGAAAGTTGTGTAGTTGTCTGTATATCCAGAAGGGTAGGTGGCCTTGTAGGTTCAAATAAGTATTGATATCCTCCCATGAGAGGATCTTTTTACCTTTAATGCAATGTGTGACTAGGAGGGGAGTCATATGGTCCTTAGGAGGTATGTGTCCTTTAGATAAGCCTGGGGGAAAGTCGGGGTTCGAAGCAATGGGCGATAGGGGACTTGGAGAGGAGGAGATATCCATTTCTTTGATTAATGAGTGGAAGATGGAGAGGGTCGCCCCCTCTATTGGATGTGATTTAATCTCAATAGGGAGTTTATTCCACTGGGACCACGGAAGAAATCTTACTGGTAATGGGGAGAGTTTGTTTTCTAAGGCTACCCAGTCTTTGTTTTTACTGTGGCAGCTCCAATCTATTATCCGTGTCAGGTGGGTAGCATAGTAGTATAGTTTGAAGTTGGGCAGACCAATGCCTCCTAGTGTTTTAGGTTTGGTGAGCGTTTCAAGGCTGATTCGAGGTCTAGTACCTGCCCAAATAAAGTTACGGATGATATAGTCAAGTTGCTTAAAAAAGCGTGTGGGGAGTTTGATAGGGAGTGCGTAGAAGTGATATAGGATTTTAGGGAGTGTGTTCATTTTAATTATGGCTGCCCTACCGAACCAGGAGAACGGTTGTTGGTGCCATTGTTTGAGATCATTTTGTATTTTATCTAGTAGAGGTTTGAAGTTCGCATGATATATGTTAGCAATACGTGACGTGAGATGTATACCTAGGTATTTGAGGGTTGTATGTTGCCAATTGAAGGGGCAGGAGTTTTGGACCTCTGTTGCTACATCTTGGGGAAGAGACAGATTCATGACTTCTGATTTGGAGTAATTAATTCTGAAGTTTGATATGTATCCAAAGATTTCAAAGGTTTTCATTAGGCTAGGGATTGATGTGCGGGGTTTGGTGAGGAAAAACAGTAAGTCATCGGCGTAGGCCGCTATTTTGTATGTGGATGAATTTAGTTTGAAACCGTCAATATCTGGATTCTGTTTAATTCTTCTAATGAGGGGTTCTAGGGTCGGAATGAATAGCAGTGGCGATAATGGGCAGCCCTGCCTAGTTCCATTGTTTATATATACTGTATCAGACAACGTATTGTTTACCTTGAGTTTTGCTTGCGGTGCTTGATATAATGAATGTATCCAGGTCATCATATGAGGTTTCAGGCCTATGTAGTTGCACGTCTCAAATAAGTAGTCCCAGGCGACCCTATCGAAGGCCTTCTCCGCATCGGTGGACAGGAGAAGACCTTCGACCTTCGCTTTATGCACTCCATGTATTAAATTGAGGACTTTTGTTATATTGTCTCGAGCTTCTCGTCCTGGTACAAATCCTACTTGTTCAGGGCCTATGATATTTTGTATAAAGAATGGTATTTTAGGTCAGACCGCGCTAAACACTCAATATTACTTGGTAAGGTGAGCTGCCATACACTGATCAAACAAAATCATAAAGTAATAAAAGTAAAGATTATAGCGCTCAACCTTAGGAGTATAGATATAGCCCACTTTAGTGAAGGGGACTTATATGTTAAAATGAAACCTGAAAATCGTGCTGAGTATATAAATATAATGGCTCAAATGAATATGTATGTCCCTAGATATCAACCAAGGGTGTATACACCCTTGGTTGATATCTAGGGACATACATATTCATTTGAGCCATTATATTTATATACTCAGCACGATTTTCAGGTTTCATTTTAACATATAAGTCCCCTTCACTAAAGTGGGCTATATCTATACTCCTAAGGTTGAGCGCTATAATCTTTACTTTTATGATATTTTGTAAGTGTACTCTGAGACAATTTGCAACCACCTTGGCCAGGATTTTGGCGTCTGTATTAAGAAGCGAGATTGGCCTGAAGTTTGAGCAGAGTGTGTGGTCCTTTTCAGGTTTAGGGATTAGAGCTACATGAGCTAAAGTGAAGATATCTGGGATTTTTTGCGGTTGTTGAAGATGGTTAAGGGCTTGGAGGAGGGGGGTTTTTATTATGTCTAAGAAGGATTTATAGTAAAAAGGCGTAAAGCCATAGGGGCCCGGGCTTTTCCCTGGCTTCAGGCTTTTAATGACAGACGTGAGTTCATCCATTGAGATCGGGTCCTCCAGTGACTCTGCATCCTCAGTGGATAAGGTGGGCATACCGCTGTCTTTTAAATAGTGGATAAGAATTCGTTGTCTGTTTCCTTCTATCCCTGTTGGTTTCGGTGTTGAGTGAATATTGTATAGGTTAGTATAGTATTCATGAAAAATAGCGGCAATTTGGTCCGTTCTCTGTACCGTGTCACCGCGTTTGTTTCTGATGGATGTGATATTGGTCGAACGCTCAGAGGCCCTGAGTGCCCTGGCCAAGAACCTGCCACCCTTGTCTCTATGTTCATAGTAAAAACCTTTTCTTCGGAATAAGATGTGTTTTGCTTTAAGATTAAGCATCGTGAGGAGTTGCTCTCTTGTTTCTGCAAGATCATTAGCTACTCGTTCCATTTGGGGCCTTTTGTGTTGTGCTTCCAAAGTGGCGATTTTCTGAGTCAGAGCGGACAGGGCCCCGGCATTCTGTTTTTTCTTATATGAGCCTAGTCTTATTAGTTCCCCACGGATAACACATTTGTGTGCTTCCCAGATTGTGATCGGATTGATGTCATCTGTCAGATTTAGCTCAAAATAACCTTTAATAGCTGTCTGTAGTTGTTTGAATAGGGTGGGATCCATAAGTAGTGTGGGGTTTAGACGCCAGTTACATGATTTTGGTGGTTGGTCTGTGATGTCTAGCGTAATCGCTATGGGTGAGTGATCTGAGAAGGACTTAATTCCTATGTTTGCTGATCTAAGGAGGGGGAGGTCTCTCTGGGAGATAAAAATGTAGTCGATTCTGGAGTGTTTATTGTGAGGATTGGAAAAGAATGTGTAATCTTTGTCTTTTGGGTGCATCAGTCTCCATGTATCTATTAGGGTAAGTGAGTTGTGTCTTGATCCCTTTTAGGATTCTAAAGGTAATGCTAGATTTACCGTTTGAGGTGTCCTGCAGGGGGCTTAGTGGGATGTTGAAGTCTCCACCGAGGATGATGCATCCCTTAGCGAAATTATGTAATTTCTCTATCAGATGTTTGCAGAAAGTGAGGTGGCCAGTATTTGGAAACTATACATTTGCCAATGTTACCAATTTGTTGTGCCATAAGCCATTTATAAAGAGGAATCTCCCTAAGGGGTCTTGTAGCTGTTGGGAGATGACAAAGTCTGTATGTTTGTGCAATAAAATTGAAACCCCTTTCGTTTTTTGCAGGGGATTGGGGGCGTGGTAAACTTGCAGGAAGTGTTTATCATAAAGTTTAGGCATGTTGTCTGTCTTAAAGTGTGTCTCTTGGAGGAAGACAACTTCTGGTCTTATTTTATGGAGTTCATGCAGTAGCAGTGTTCGTTTTTCAGGTGTGTTAAGGCCTTTCACATTATGGGAAATTAGAGTTGGGTGGTTACCTAGGGAGGTGTAAGCCATTCTTTGGCTGTTGGGGCTAGGGTAAGAGTTCTAGGTTGTACTACAAGAAAGAGGAAAAAGAGAAAAAAAAAAAAAAGGGGAAAGAAAGTGATGAAAGGGGGGCTGGGGGGGGAGGTGAGGGTTCGTTGGTCTGTGCTAGATGTCAATTATCTGCACAGAAAACAGGTATCTACCAGCTGCTGTCAAGGTCCGGCTTAACAGTTGAGGTATGCTAACAACCTGCGTTAGCTGGTGCTGGAGGTGTTAGTGAAGTGTTTTAGAGAGTACGCGTGTGTAGATTAAATTGATCTTCACTAGGGGGGGATGAAGCTGGACATAACCCGCAGACTGTGAGGGAACAGTAAATGTGGTAAGGGGAGGTTGATGGGGAAGTGTGATTGTGAATATGGTGTAGTCTAGTGTGGCATATCATATAGTTTGGCTTACCCTGTGAGGGGGACAGGGTGCTATGTTGTGATGTATTGTGTGTATAAGGGAGTCAGGAGTTGATCTACGAGTGACTTGGCGTTAGTAATGGCTGACTGTGGATTAGTGTTGTGTTCCAAGGGGGGTAAATATTGTGTTAGCAAGGTATGGGGGGGGGGGCCCATATGTGGTGTCTTGTGGCTCAGAATGTGCCCTTGTGCAGTTAAATAGGTAAAGTTATCAAATACAACTAGTAGACGCATATAGTTAAGCAGTTAGTATGAGGAGTTTGTAAGTCAAGAGTAGTCTCGTGATATTGCAAAGCCTCATAAAGCAAAGCTGTTTAAACTTGGATTTCAAATGCATTTAACATTTAACCATTGAACATGCAAATAGCAATGACTATTACTTTAACTGTAAAGAGTGATAACTGCAACAAAATGTCAAATAAAACATTGAGTGTAACATTACCCTCTCTGACTATCACGGGTTTGCATAAGAGAGTGGTTAATACCCTCTAGATAGTCTTAGAAAGGGGCGAGAGATCAGAAAGATATTATGTTCGTTCCCAAGGATGTTGTATCCTTAAGTTATCTCGGGGTTTTAATTTGACCGACAGTATTTTTGGTCAATGGATTTTGACAACCCAGCGTGGTCTCAAAAGTTGGGGTGTCTCCCTATGCATATGCTTGCCGTGTTGCAATACCCCCTAAGTGGAGTCTTTCCTTTTTTCAGCAGAGGTTAAATCACCTCTGTTGTAGAGTCTCTTTGTTCCATTGAGACCTAGGGTCTTTAGTAATGTGGTCTGGGTTAATGGTTGCCTTTTCCGAAATAACATAGAGTTTTAGGTCCAGAGCCGTTGAGGGTTGTCATGGGGGAGATCAGTTCACTAAGAAAACCAGGTGTCCGGTCAGAGTGACAGGTTTGATCTCTATGATGTCTTCTGTGGTGTCGGGTAACGGATCTTCTTTGGTTCAAGAGAGTGGGAGTAGAAGATTTGTCCAAGGATTTGTCTATGACCTCAGCCCCATTGAGAGGCTTGGTTGGTGAGGAATCTAAGTCTGCAGGTGGATCTGTATCATGTTGCCGTGGCTATGTTATAATTGCCTTCAATGGATAGTGATCTCAAAAGTGATATGTCGGCTTAGCCTGGTTGTTTATGGAGCCTTTGATTGGCCGTCTGAGCTAAGCGTGGCAAATTAACATTTGTTGAATAAGAGATCCGAGTCCCTCACCAAGTATTACTGTCTGATTGGTATTAACCATGGGATTACTAATTGTGGGGTAGGTCATCATCTTTTGTTAGTACAGTTTGATAGTAAGTATCCAAGGTTAAAATGATCACTAAAGGAACATAAAGGTAAGAGAAGAAAAAAAAAAAAGGAATTTTGGCATTCTAGTAGTGGTCATGGCATCCTTATTGTTAGCGGTCCCGTCGGGCTCTGCGTGATTGAGGAGCTTTGGTGGGACTGGATGTCTGAGGTGGTCCACGTATGGGATGATTTAGCCCCTCATTGGAATCAGAGCGTTGTCTTCTGTTGCGGTGTTCAGTTGTATCCATGGGTTCCTGTCTTTGTTTAGCTGGCTTGCAAGGGGTTGGGCGGAATTCCGTGTACCAGTCAGGTACTTCTATCAGGGGGATATTGAGGGTTTAACAGAAATGCCTTAGGTCTTCTGGGATTCTGAGGTGTGCGGTGCGACCTTGTGAGGTAGCAGCGAGGCAAAAGGGAAATTTCCATTTGTAATGGATATCCCGTGCATGTAGTTCTTCCAGTAGAGGACGGAGCTCTCTGCGTCTCTGCAATGTGATATGGGAGAGGTCTTGGTAGATGTTGATGGATGAGCCATTATGTGTAAGTTGTGTTTTGTTGCGGGCTTTCCTCAGGATTTCTTCCTTCAGTTGGAAGTCAATTATACAGCATATCACATCTCTGGGGGGGTCTGTCTCTCTGCCTTTAGGTCTCAGGGCGTGATGGATGCGTTCCATCCCAATGGGGGTGGTAGAGGGTCTGCCAAGTAAGTTGTTGAAGATGGTAGTTACTGTTTCTTGTAATTGGTCTGGTTTGGTTGTTTCTTGGATACCCCTAAGACGAAGGTTATGACGCCTGCCTCTGTTGTCAAGATCTTCCAGGTGGCAGTTAAAATCTCTAATTTGTAAGGTGTGGGTATCAAGAGTGTGGTGCATGTGGCGTATTGCCACATTGTGCTGGGAGGTCACACTCTCCATTTCCTGAACTCTGCCCGTAATCGCTTGTATGTCTAGGCGGAGCCCCGTGATGGCGGCTGTCAGTGTTTCTTTAATGTCCGTCGCCACAGAGTGAAGGTCGTGCAAGCTTGGTTGTACTTGAGGGGTTAGGGCGATCCCTCCTGTTGCTTGGGGAATGCCCGGGTTGGTGGTGGCTGGCTGTGACAAGTTATGAGTATGCCCTGTGCCATTTGTTTGCGTTCTGAGAAGTTCGGGGGTTTGTTGGCTCAAATTTTCTAATGTGTCTCTGGGGGAGCGGGATCTGGTAGCAGAGGAATCGCGGGATGCCGTCCACATAGTTGCCAGCTAATCTTTAATCAGAGAGTGAATAGAACAATAACAGTCCTAGTGGTGATGAAAGAACCTCCTTTTTAATTGGTATAGTCCCTCAGTCTGCGGGTGGTGTGTAATTAGTTAGCCATCAGGTCTTCTGGTACTGTTTTACCATGTGGAGAATGCAATAGACCGTTTGTCTTGCAGTGAGTAGCAGGGTGTAGCAAGATGGCCGCCAGCACCGCAAGTAGGCCGAAGCCGCGGCCTAGATTTTGGTTGATTTTCTATAGGCTGGCAGGTGTAGCAAGATGGCCGCCGGAACCGCGAGTAGGCCGAAGCCGGGGGCTAAATTTCTGGATGGTCTGCCGTTTAGGTATCGTGGCCGTCAGGTGGGCGGTAAGGCTCTCACTGCTGTTTATTGGGGCTAATTGGGGGCTAGGATGGGTAGGTGTTGGTGTGGTCTTTCAGGTGTACTGGCCGCAATCACCGGGGCAATGTATGTAGTAGGCCGCAGTGGTGGCTTCTCCTGCAGGGATATACTTAGCCCTGTAGTAGTTGTGGCCTTGCTCCCCAGTCCTCTTCTGTGCCTCTCGGGGACCTGATTAAGTCTGTATTTAGGGCCTCGAGTTCCGCGATATGGCGGTGGCTGTGCAGGCAGCGGATCCACTCGATGTCGGTCTCAAGATCTAGTTGATGGTCAGGATGGATGGCTGGTGAGGTGTCCGCAGATTTGCTGTTCAGCAAGGATTTGGATGGAAGAGGATTGTTTATTAGGAACCAGGAGCCCTGTTCCTATGCGTCCTCTTCCTAGCGCGTACAGACACGCCCCCGCCTACTGGGCACTTTTATCCCCTTCTTGTCCAAGCCAATTTTCAGCTTTTAGCGCTTTTTTGACACACTTTGAATGACAATTGCATGGTCATGCAACACTGTACGCATATGACATTTTTAGCATTTTTTTGTACACAAATAGAGCTTTCTTTTAGTTGTATTTAATCACCACTGAGTTTTTTTTATAAACAAATGAAAAAAAGACTAAAAACTTTGAAAAAAAACTTTTTTCATAGTTTGTTCTAAAATTTTGTAAACAGGGGGGCATGGCTTGGATGGTTAGTCTCACAGCTCATCAGCCAGGGGAGAGAATCAAAGCGACACACGCCCTATCCTGACTGCAATCTGCTGCCATCCTTGCCACTGACACTCAGGACAACACAGCCAGCAATGTCCCGCAAGAGGATCAATGAAAACAAGCCTAAAAATCTGACCACCTTCTTCTGCAAACCCGAGGTGAAGGTCAGTTATAATCAAGATGGTGCCAGCTCAGCCGCACGGTACGAGGCCTACATGGATCTCCCTGACGAGATATAGACACACCAGCTCTCCCTACATCCCCTACACAGGCCCCGGGGAAAGATCCCCACACAAGGAGCCCAGCCAAGGCTTGCATGTGGATGGATGCGCAGCCACCGCTACCGCCACAAGCACAAATCGAGGTCCAGGCTTTTGATACCCTGCTGTCCAACCAGGCCCTGCATACATCCTTGCCCTCCACAGGCCAGCCAGTGATGAACACTACTTTAAAAGAAAAGTTGCTGTCACTCCAAACGTCATTAATGACAGATCTCACTGCTCACCAAAATATCCACAGATATACATAATCTAGATGACAGACTATCCTACATTGAAAATGGTATGGAAGAATGCACCATGACTGTAAATGATATAATTGTTATACTGTATATGAGGAAGTGAAAGAAGAACAAGAGTGGGTTTGGGCCAAACTGGCAAACTTAGAAGACAGATCCCCTCGTAATAACGTTAAGCTGTAAGAAGTCCCCGAATCCATCCAGCCAGCAGACCTTCCCAGATATGCTAAAGAGCTCATGCGCACAATTCTACCTGATGCTTCTCCAAGATATATTACCATTGATAAAATCCACAGAATTGCAAAACCCCCTCATCTGGCAGCATCAGTCCCTAACGATGTACTGATGACGGTATATTTTTTCCACATCAAAGATCCAAATTCACCGCATCCCACACATCCCACGCCTTATCAGGGAATACAAGTCTTTCCAGACCTCTCCAATTATACCCTACAACTCAGAAGACAGCTCAATCCGATCACCAAAAGTCTTCACAACCACAAAATACAATACAAGTGAGGTTACCCAGCAACCTTGCTAATCACCAGAAACGGGGCATCACACGTGATCAAAAATCTAAAAAATGGCATGCAACTCCTACACACCTGCGGTATCATCCTCGAACCCCCTATGGATTCCAATCCGCTGCTACAACAACGCAGACCATCGACTTCATGTCACAACCAAGGGAAAAATACACCTGATAACAGCTCTGACACAGCTTGGGCCAACATCATATTAAAGTAGCTCTCTCCAGCTACGATCTAACAAAACCACAGTATTTGACTGATATTTCCTCCAACGGCGGTATGAGTTCAGCTTCTTTTTTTCCTCTCCGCCTCAAAGCTTTCATTTTTGATATAATCACTGACTTTGAATTGAGTTCACAAACCAACAAACTATGGTGAATTTGCCCCCCAGGTTACAAAAGTGCTCCCATTTGGGGTGCCTGAAGGAGGGGAGATCACACTTGACACAATAAGAGTTTAGAACTCTGTACATAGCACATCCCTCAACCCTGCACTCTGCACATAGCGCACCCCTCAACCGTGCACATTATACACCCGTCAACCCTGCACTCTGTACATAGCACACCTCTCAACTCTGCACACAGTGGACTCCTCAACTCGGCACATAGCACACCCCACATTCATGCATTCTGCAAATAGCACACCCCTCATCCATGCATTCTGCACATAGCGCACCCCACATCTATGCATTCTGCACATAGCGCACCCCACATCCATGCATTCTGCACATAGCGCACTCCTCAACCATGCCCATTGCACACCCCTCAACCCTGCACTCTGTACATAGTGCACCTCTCAACTCTGCATGCGCATAGCGGACTCCTCAACTCGGCACATAGCACACCCCACATTCATGCATTCTGCACATAGCATACCCCTCATATATCCTTTCTGCACATAGCACACCCCACATCCATGCATTCTGCACATAGTATACCCCTCATCCATGCATTCTGTACATAGCGAACTACTGCACTCTGCACATAGCACATCCCTCAACCCTGCACTCTGCACATAGCACACCCCTCAACCATGCACATTGTGCACCCCTCAACCCTGCACTCTGTACATAGTGCACCTCTCAACTCTGCACATAGCGGATCTCTCAACTCTGCACATAGCACACCCCACATCCATGCATTCTGCACATAGCATACCCCTCATCCATCCATTCTGCACACAGCACACCCCACATCCATGCTTTCTGCACATAGCATACCCCACTTCCATGCATTCTGCACATTGCGCACCCCACATCCATGCATTCTGCACATAGCGCACCCCCCATCCATGCATTCTGCACATAGCGCATCCCTCATCCATTCATTCTGGACATAGCGCAACCCTCACCCATGCATTATGCATATAGCGCACCCCTAATTAATGCATTTTGCACATAGCGTACCCCTCAACCCTACATTCTGCACATAGTGCACCCCTGCATTCTGCACATAGCACATCCCTGAACCCTGCACTCTGTACATAGCGCATCCTTACACCCTGCACTCTGCACATAGCGCACCCCTCAACCGTGCACATTGCGCACCTCTCAACCTTGCACTCTGTACATAGCACACCCCTCAACCCCGCACTCCATACGTAGCGAACTCTTCTGTATATAGTTCACACCTGAACTCCTGGTATGTAACAATGATTCTATGTTAGTGCAGTTTGGCAACACCCATAATTCGATACAGAGGTGATAATGTGCAGTATGACAAAGAGGGTGTATGTTCCGCGCAACCGCTCCAGTAGACGTCCTTTTGACGAAACGCGTAGGGCGAGGCTCACATGTCCACGTCATTTCCGGTTTACAGGATTTCAAGGAGAACGCAGGAGACACGAGATCTCCCGCTTACAGAAATTCAGCTGTATGCTCGCTTTGAGCTGGATGTTTTTAACAAGTTTGAAAATCAATAAATCAAGCGTTATTTGCACAAGATCTAGTCTTTCTTTCTACATGACATGATCTGTGGGAGACGGTGAAGAGAAGGAAACAGAGCCCTGCTGACCGAGGAGATCTAGGAGCACCGAGGAGATCCAGGAGCACCAGATCCTGTGAGCACAGGGGAAGCTGTGCACTCCTTCCAAAACGTGGACCCCTTGAGTGGGGAACGTTTTTCTGGTAAGCAGACACACTCTCTATTTCCAAAAGGATCACCCGGCGCACCACTTGAAGTTATCACAAGTTCTTGTAGAATATTTATTGGAAGATTCACACACAAGGTCACCTTATTTTGGACTAGAGCAATATGAACTATGTAAAATCCCTTGTTGTTTTTACCTTTTAAAACAACACACTCAGCTCCACATATATTGGAGTGACAATAACCGCAGCACCTGGTCGAATGAGATATCAGACACTTGATCTAAGTTGGTTTATATATATATATTTTACATTTTATATATTTTTTGCCTCTGGTATCTTTTACATATCTCTTATACATTGTGATTTTTTTATATACCTCCTATATATTGTGCCTTTTATATATTTTATATTTTGTCTTTGTGTATTGCCACTTTTCATCTTTCATACTTTGCCGCATACTTGATATTCCACTTTATTTATTTATTTTCACTGGGAATTTGATGTCATAATTTGATAACTTTACTTCTTCACATATACCAACCCTAATTAGAAGCCCCTATCCTGCTGTACACATCCCCAACAACATATATATCTCTACCATTTGTTGATTCGTTTATTTACTAATTGCCAGCATACTGGAAAATTTCCACCAGAATTATTTATGACATACTTCGCTATATCTTTTTACAATATACTCTGCCACATATATCAGCCATATATATCAACTATTAGTATCCATTATTAATAATTCATTATAATTTATTATTTGCAAATTGCCAGCATACTGGAAAATTTCCACAATTATTATTTTTTCAATTTTTTACATTTTTCACAAGTTTTACAGAAAAGAGCAGTGCCAATACCATCTTAATTCCGCTTGTATAATGTGCAGTAACCTCTAGGAACCCATCAGTGAACAGTAATGATCTGCTGTAACCTCTAGCAACCAGTGAGCAGTAATGATGTACAGTAACATCCAGCAACCAATCAGTGAGCAGTGATGATCTGCAGTAGGGTTGCACCGATACCACTTTTTTAACACCGAGTACAAGTAGTGATACTTTTTTGCACCCCACATCCATGCATTCTGCACATAGCACACCCCACAGCCATGCATTCTGCGCATAGTGAACCTCACATGCATGCATTCTGCACATTGTGTACCCCCATCCATGCATTCTGCACATAGCGCACCACACATCCATGCAATCTGCACATAGCACACCCCACATCCATGCATTCTGAACATAGCACACCCCTAATCCATGCATTTTGCACATGGCATACCCCTTCACACCTGAACTCCTGGTATGTAACAATGATTCACTGTTAGTGCATTTTGGCAACACCCACAATTTTTTTGAATCATTTCATCATTATTTATTTTTTCCTTTTCTTACAAGAATATACAAAAATGTCATAAAAATTCAACAGTTCATTCCCCTTATTACATATCTAAATATCCCCAGTTTTCCCTCCCTTTCTCTCACACCAACACCCTTTTGTTTCGCTATGCAAAACTATATAGTGCTTTCTCTAATCTACTATAAATTTACTTATTCTGGTACCAGTCCTGGTGTGTCAAGCCATATTTCCCATATCCTTTTAAATTAAATTTTGCTCTCCCTTTTCGTATAAGCCAATTTTTCCCTTATTATCCAATGGTGTATCATTTGCATCCAATCCTTTATAGTGGGTGGTCTAGGTCTTATCCTCTTCTGAATAATATCCTTTCTAGCTTGGTATAAACATCTCATAATTGCTATACATGTTGGCATTGGACCCACATTTTGATCTACCTGTCCCAGTATACACATGACTGGGTCCCTCTGTAGCTCCACTTCAAAAGTTACTTTAATTTTCCTTATTACCCTTTGCCAATATCTATACAGCTTGGGACACCTCTAGAGCATATGAATCAGGTCCCCAACTGAAGTTCTAGCCTTTTGGGTGTGTAGTATGCTCTGTGTATAATATAAAGCTGGGTAGTTCTCTGCACTACTGATAGGGATAACAGATCCACTGAGGACAGTATATCCTTCTATTGGGCATCTGTGAGTACTACCACATCCTCTCCCTATTTTTCCCTGCTAGAGAGTTAGTAGGCTTTTTCTAATGTTCTAAATAATTTTATTTAAAAACCCAAACTCCTGTTTTAGCTCCTGGAATGATTCTTCCGCTACAAAAATTTGCGATAACCTTGTTACCCCTCTCTGTTTCCAGTTATTAAAGTTCTCTAATCCCTCTACTTCATTTAAGTTTTTATTATCCAAGATTGGAGTATATTCTGTAAATCCGGAATGTTGAAATATTGTCCACGCTGTATTCCATACCTTTACCACCAGTTTTGCTGTTTTTGGTTCTCTCTCCCCAGTGAGTTTGCTTCTAGTGCCTCAGTCAGAGTTATATGTGGAGTGTGGGACAGCAGTGCTCGTGAGCTATAACAGGTCGTATCATTTCCTGTCTCCCATCCCCCATCTGTTGAAGCTGGGCTGCCAAGAAGTAGCTCCAAGGATAAGGAACCGCCAATCCCGCCTTATCCATAGGCAGCTGCAATGATCTCAACCGTATTCTAGGTTGTCCCTTCTTCCAAATCAGGTCTCTAATAGACCTGCTAATCTCTTAAACCACACGCCTGGAATCCATATTGGTGTGTTATGTAGGATATATTGTAGTTGGGGCAGCCACACCATTTTGATCAGTTTGCACCGACCTGCTATTGTCAGAGGGAGATGGTTCCAAACCTTACACTTCCCTTTAAATACATTCAACAGGGGCTCCAGATTTTTTTTGAATGTAAAATTTAGGGTTTATATTTATGTTTATAGCCAAATATTTAAAACTTTACAGCACTTGAAGGTGGCTAATGCTCACAGGCAGCTCTTGATCCACTCCATCAACTGGGAGAAGAGCAGATTTCTCCCAGCCGATGGAGAGTCCCGAGAACTCACTGAAGTTTCTTATGATTTCCATCCCTGCTATTAGCGAACAATTCATATCTCCCAAATACAGGAGAATATCGTCCGCATATAATGAAATCTTTTCTACCTCTGTCCCTTTCCTAAAACCCTTTACATCTTCCACTGCTCTAATGGCTATGGCCAGGGGTTCCACAGCCAGAGCAAAGAGCAGAGGCGACAGCGGACACCCCTGTCTTGTGCCACAGAAAATATTCTGAGGGTCTTTCATTAATTTTCACCTATGCCCTTGGGTTAGTATATTATAAGTTTACCCATTTTACAAATACTGGGCCCATCCCAAAAGCTGGCAATATCTTCCATAAATAATTCCATTTGATACTGTCAAATGCTTTGACAGCATCGAGGGATAAATCTTTGCCAGCAGTTTTACGTCTGCACAAAGCAAGGAGATTGGTCTATAAGATGCGGGCTGTAGTGGATCTTTTCCCTCTTTTGGTATAATTAAAATTGTGGCTTCTGTCATTGATACTGGTAGATTCCCACTTTCTAATGCCTCATTTAATACCTGTAACAATCCTGGGAGCAATACCTCTCCATATTCCTCATATACTTCACTAGGTAACCCATCTGGATCTGGTGATTTATGTTTAGCTGAACTGCCTCCTGTAGCTCTCCCATGGTGATCGGCATCTCTCTATCCTCTTCTGAGAGATGCGGAATTGTCAAATCCTGAAGGAACTCCACCATTTTTCCACCTTCTTCCCCTGTTCTAGATCTGTATAGCTCAGAATAATACTCCTTAAAGACATTCACTATTTCTCCTGGACACATGGTCACCCTTCCAGCATTGTTTTTAATAGCCATCTCAGCCTAAAATTCTGAGATTTTGCCAGAAGGGCCAGCATGTGTTCAGTATTTTCTCCCTCCTCATAATGGGTCTGCTACAGGAAGAACTTTCTGTTCTCAGCCTTTTTCTAAGCCATAATTTGGTATATCATTTGCCCTTCGGTCCATTTGGCTAGATTATCTGGTGATGGGTCTTCTATATATGCCTTCTCTATTTCAGATACTTCCCTCATTATTTTATTTTCCCAAGCCTTTGTAGATTTTTTTTTATCTTAGAGATCTGCTGGACTATCACACCTCTTAGGTAAGCCTTAAGAGTATCCCAAACTATTCCTTGCCTTGCTGTTGCTTTATTGTATCCTAAAAAAAGTGTATCTGTCATATATTTTTTGGGGGAGATCATTTGTAACCACAGTGGGTTCACTTTCCATTCTCTCCCATCTCTCCGTAATCCTAATCTTAAGGCCAGAACTAATATAGAGTCATCTGACAAACCTCTGGTTTCATATTTTATATCTATTACCATTGTAGCAAGCGTATCATTTCCTGTTGCCATATCTATTCTTTAAAGTGACGAATATGTACTAGAGTAGCATGCACACGTTCGGGTTAATGGATAGCGTTCTCGCCAGACATCTTTCAATCCTATTTCCTATGTGTCCTGTATAATAATGTTAATGGATTTTGTCCAGTGCTCTTTCCTGGGGGGAGCATGTCCATCTGTATGTTCAACACCTTGTTAAAATCTCCCACTATCACGACTGGTACCCCTGACAACCATAAATTCCAGCAAATTTTTAATTATTTTAAAGTTAAGGGGGGGACATATACATTCATCAATATGCCCGGCGTCTCCACGAGCACCCCGTACAACAGAATGTAGCGTCCCTCACCATCTATTACTACCTGTCCACAAGAGAACCTCGTGGATCTATGTATTAAAATACTTGTTCCTCTCAAATATGATGCATGAACCGTATAGTATTGTTGAGAAAACACTTTATGCTTTAATCGTGTCACCATTTCCTTTGTCAAATGTGTCTCCTGTAGGCAGAGAATAGATACAGCAAAAGTCAAGGAAAACTTAAATAAGAGGTGATAATGTGCAGTAACCTCTAGCAACCAGTAAGCAGTAATGATGTGCAGTTACATCTAGCAACCAATCAGTGAGCAGTGATGATATGCAGTAGGGTTGCGCCAATACCACTTTTTTAACACCAAGTAAGAGTAGCGATACTTTTTTTGCAAGTATTTGTCGATACCAATTACCCATACCTATTGCATAGGTTGGGGGGTGGTTTGGGAGGGGGGATTGTTAGGGAGCTGGGTGAGGCTGGGGTGAGGGTTGGGTGGGAAAGGGGGGAGGTAGAGGGGTAAATGAGGGCAGGGTAGTTGAGGGTGGGGTGAAATAGGGATTTTGGGGTGTGAGAGTTGGCATGGAAAAGGCTGTGATCGCTTGGGGAAAGAGGATAGGGATGGGAGGGTCATTGGGAGACATGGGGGGCAGATGTGGGGGAAGGAGGAGGCAACACAGGGTGGGCAAGAGGACACAACACAGGGCGTTAGGAACGCACAGTACAAGGCGTTAGGTACAGAGCATTCTTATACACTGACACCGTACTGTACATTATATACAGACCAGTCTGTACTTTGAAACTGTACTGTACATTATATACAGACTGATGTGTGTAAACATATAACATATAGTATGGTGTACAGTACAGTGTCAAAGTACAGACTGATCTGTAAACAATGGATGGTGTATAACACTGGTCTGTACCCTGCTGACACTGTACATACTATACTAACCTGTTTGAAGGACTTGCTCCTCTCAGTACTCAGTTCTGCTCCCAGGGACACTTCCTAAGCTGCCTCACACTATAGAATCACACGTCCTGGAGCTGTCCAGCCCCTTGCCCTTGGCTATCCGCCCACTCCCTGTCATTGGATAGCAGCCAGCTCTAGCTAGCCAGCCATCCAGCCCTCTCTCTCTCTATGCAGAAACAGGAAGGGGGGAGTCATGACATCACCGACCCTCTTCTTTTTTACAGAGGTAGGAGAGGATCGCGGCAGAGCTGTATAATGAAAGAATACAGCCGGGAGCAGGAGTGTCAGTGTGGCCAGCTGTCAGACTGTTCCCAAAGTGTACTGCTCTGAACCCCGCTGCCAGAGGGAAGGAGGAGGCAATCCGCCCTAGCTGATGTCACTTCCAGTATTGGTTTACGGTGTCGGTGCATTTTCGTGAGTACCAATACTCACGAAAATGCCTAGTATCAGTGCCGATACCGGTATCGGTATCGGTGCATCCCTAGTATGCAGTACAACAACAATTTACATGTTACTCTCACAGTTGGGTACACTAAGATGTATGAAAAAAGTGGCTAATTAAGAAAAAATATTCCCATATATAAATCCAGAGGGATTAGTCCAAAGTAATTTTAGTCCAAAAGAGATAACAGCCCAATAAAATTGTCCAAAGTATTGACCTGATGAGGATTAGTGATAGGTATAGGGAAGGGGATGGGGTAAGAGGGGAGCGGATGACCGCTTAGATAGGCTGCCAGCTATAAAGAGCTAGAAGTGACTCTGTTCCTAATATGTATTAACCTCTAGCAACTAATCAGTGAGTGGTAATTATATGGTGTAATCTCTGGCAACCAATCACAATTGCTGTCTGATCTGCTGCAATAAATTGATTTTGAGTCTAGCTGCTATTTATTGTATGTCCCAGAGCAGGGGGGGGGCAAGAAAATGTTTGCCCAGAGTCCAATCAATATTAAAGACGGCCTTGGCTGACTTCAAATCAACCACAAACTAAAGTGAGGTCCAAAAAGCCCACAAAATAACAATAAACAAATGGCAATGAACAGTTGATTGCAGTGCTAACCATCAAAAGTGAAGTACAGATTCCTTAATGATCCTAATCTTTCCCTATTCCCTTTGCAGGTTTCCCAAGGCTTTCCTAACAACAGTGTTCAATTCACTGACATACATGACATATACTGCCAACAGTTTGCGCATCACTTTACAAAATAAAGGGAGACCATACAGTTATAATACAATTGAATAACAGAGGGTTCAGAGGGCTCTGTTCATGAGAGCATACAGTCCTAAAGGCTATGAATATACTGTGCCCCCCTGTTATAGTGAGGGGTTGGCATCTTGATTTTAAAAAATTCTCACTGGTAATCTGCATATACATTTATTAGACCATGAATCTTGAAACCCACAGACTCACCTCTAGCCCCTGGCGGCAGTGAACCTGAACCGTTTTGAGTATAAAACAATTTCTTATTGATTTACACACAAAAAAAATACTTATTATGTAGCGTTTTTAAAGATAACTGATTTTTATGCAGCAACAATAGGGCAGAAGTAGCATACACAATCAAACTAAAATCTTTTGAAATGTACTCTTAATTAAAAAATAAAGCTATCAAATCATTACAAATGGGCAAACAGTGGCAAAACAAGTTACATAGCATAGCTTTTTTTTTAGCATCACATTGTACCGTTAAAATGGCAACACAGAGTGCACCAAAACACCTCAAAACCACAAATTCCAGGACCATGTACCAGAGACAAAAATAAAACATATAGCATAGTGGTTGCAGCTTAACTGTTAACAATTTTATTTCAAGTAATTATTTAAAAGATCATTTCAAAGACAATAGCCAGAAATATTGTATTGAATGACTACACATTATGTAAGATTTTGTCTTTTTACTGTGATTGAAGACAGAAAACATGTACAGATCAGAAGCACAACTTTTAACCCTTAATTAGATAGGCTGTAATTTCTGAGGGACAGAGCAGGCATATTGTATCTGGGAAAAAATGACTTTCTTTTTTTTTGGAGACTGGTAACTGGTTCTCTCATTTTGTGCCATGACTATTAAGTCCTTTTGAACAGGCCACAATTTCCTAGAGACAGAGCAGGCATATTGCATCTTGCAATTATTGTATTTTTGTTTTCATGATAAAACAGAAAATGTGTACAGATTTGCAGCACACCTTTTGAGCTTTAATTTATAAGGCCACAATTTCAGAGGGAAAGAACAAGTATATTGCATTTGGAAACTGAATACAGAAATTTCACACATTTGCACAACAGCTATTCTTTTCATTCTTTTCTAAAATTGAAGACAAAAATTAACAGAATTGCACAACAGATTTTAAGCCTATTTGTAAAGGAGAGCAGGCAGATTTAATTATGAAATTTAACTTGTGTTTTTTTGAGACAGAATATAAAAATTGTACAGATTTGCTGCACATTTCATCGTATTCCTTTTTATTGGACGCAGTTTCAAAGGGAGACAGCAGGCACATTTCAGAAATGTTAAAGAAATGTTAAATTAGATATTATTTTTTCAGAAACAGATAATAAAAATACTATTTACTTTTACTGCACATGATCTCATTCTTTTTAATGATGAAATTTCAATGGAAAGGAGCAAGTAATTGTACAAACTGGTTGCTCGCAATCTTAGCCTTTTAATATGATGCAATTCCTATGAGAGAAAACAGGCAGACTGCATCTGTAATTAAAACATTGTGTTGTATACTTCCTGTTATTGTCAGGAACCATGAATCAAACGGAGACAGAAAATGCAGTAAAAATCACAACTTTTAATACAATGGTAAAAATGGTACAAATAGTAAACTTAGTCAAAACATAGCCAGGGTATGGTAGCCAAAGTGAATAGTCAGAACAAGCCAGTAATCAGGAAGCCAGAGATCAGCATAGTTGGAGGCAGCAGACAGGATCAGAAACCAGAAGGGACGTCTTCAACAGGAACACAGCAGAGAGTCTCCAGATATGTTTGACCAAGGCGAAGGCACAGAAGGAATGAACCAAGCAGATTAAATATCCAGAAGGGGCTGGCTGTAGGTTGGACTGACGAGCAGGAAATGATCAGCAGGTGAGCCACTGCGGAACAATGAGTGCTGGCAATTGACCGACAGCTGAGCAACCTGAGCACAGAGAAGAGCTGAGAGCCCAGCCCTGACAGTGGTAAAGTACAAAAATATTGTGCACATTATCTACACAGTGTTTAAACATTTTCATAGGCCCCAATTTCAAAGTTATAAACCAGACAGTTCAGGCCCAAAATTTGTGATAAAAAGCCTGATTTAGCCTGCATCAAACCAAATAAAATTGCCCACTAAGGAGCAGAATACAAAAACATTTAGGGATGAAGTTAGAACAAATGTACAGTTATTCATGCATTGTAGCCACTAGATGGAGCATACTAAATATGTATTTATGTCCTATGACCATCATTTCCATTTAGTGACCATAGTATAGTTAGTTCTTGGTTCAATCTATTCTGCATTGATAACATTTGACCTGGTGAGGAACTTTTAAATGTGGAGGATGACAATATTGTCAGTTTATGAATACAGGTACCAACATATGATTATCCAATGGTAAAATCTTCAAACACCTCCACTTTGCTAATTGTAAAACTAATGGGGTGGTATACCCACTATCCTGTTCCTGTGGGTCGTTCTACATAGGGAAAACTAAACAAGAGTTTCATAAAAGAATTTATAGACACATACTCAGTATGGATAAAAAGTGATCCAGATCTCCCACTAGGTAGACACGTCAGGGATGTTCATCTTGGGACCTTTCCATCAAATTTTTAGTGCTAGACCGAGTACACCCTAGTGCGAGAGGTGGTGACTAGAATAAGACAAATCTGAAGGCCACCTCCCCTCAGGTTTAAATGACAGAGTCAGCTATCGATCCTTTTTGGAGGGTTTAACATTTGGGAATGGGAAGAATAAAACTACCCTCCCCCTCCTTCTATATGGTCATCCCCTTACAGTGATGTGTTTTTTCTGGGTTTTTTTTAATTTTAGTTTTCTTTTCTTTCCTTTTCTAGGCATTACATGTGTGCTCACATATGACTCAGGTATAGTTTTTTTACTGGTGTCATGTGTGGGTAATGTGATAAGGCGTTATTGCAATTTTGTGTATACATGCTGGGGCACTTCGTGCCCGGAGAAAAATGTGTCATTATCATTATATTAAGATGTTGTTAAGGTGATGTCTGATTCATAATTTTGGATGTTATGTTCTTTGTTACAATTTGTGTCCCATTTTCTCATATTGCATAGTCCCCTGTGCATGCCTTAATTTGTTGTCACATTTATATTTCTCTTTTATTTTATTTTTCTTTTGCCTCTTGCTGGGGCGTTGTGGGGAATCTCACCGGGGTCATAGCCAGAGGGTGCAGGAGGCGTTTTGGGTGGAGTTCCCCCTCATTGTCCCAACCCAGCATGCCCAGGGGTCTCACGGTTCTCTGCCCTTCTTGTAACCGGCTCGTGCCAGCGATCCTTCATCCCCACTCTCCTCCCCTCTATTAGAGGGGGTGGCACTGTGTCATGATGCTGCATCAGCACGTCATGGCTGTGGAGCACTCGACGCCGCCCCGCATCTTGATGGGGCGGCGCTGTGCAGTAGGGGTCACCTGTTACCATTGGCTGTTATCAGTTCACATGTGCGCCGCCAGGCGTTGCACGTGCGTGGGCATCAGTCTCCATCTTTGCATCTGCAGGAGCACTGCAGAGCTGGGGATCAGGTGCCCCATATACAGGTAAGCTAGGGGGGCTCTACCACCATTAATGGTGGATTTTTTCAATGCCCTGGGGAAGCTTTAGACACATTGATGTCCTGCTCTTTATGTTGCAGGTAATGGCCCTCTGTTGATCATGGTCCAAAAGCTGCCTACATCTTCCCTCGGCCAACTGATAGGATTATTACCCTTCTGCCATTTGCAGGTATTTTTTGAGGTTTTTGTTGTGGGTTTGTAGCCCCCTGCTATATTTAATGACATGGCTATATGTAAATGTCAGTAATCAATATAAACTTCTCATATACAACTATTACTACCCTTAACAGGCATTATATTTTGGAATCTTCCTGAGTGGCAGCCTAGTTTATAGGGGACCTTCGTGGGTCAGCTGGGGGACTTTTGCCCTTGATTCTCACACTCCTGGGTTTCATCCCATCACACTCTCTGCAGTAACAGCATTTGGCTACATTCCTTTATAGATAGAAGGTGACAGGTAACACGAACATCTTAATGGATCTCACTCTGCATTGTCATGTCACTGTCTTGATATATTCTTTTATTTATAGAAACAATCCAAGTAACTCCTTAATTTACACCCCTGAAGAAAGGTTATACTTACCTTAAACGTGTCGGATGAATTGAGAAACTTACAGCTTTAAATCTGTCACATAATTCTACAAGCACAATGGACAGTGGAAGATAGATATTTCCTTACATCGGTTTACGACAATGACGTCTCTCACACTACCCTACTTTGGGTCCTCACACTCTTAGTTCCCGTTTTCAGGGGGTCGACTGGGTGCTTCCAGGGGATATTTGATCCGACGGTGAGTCCTTCTAAGGTTTTATATTACGGACAATTCCCATCATTATCAACATATACTCTTCAAATATAACTAATGACTGTAAATGTATATCGGTACAGTAATTTATATCGTCCCCCGATGTTTGGGTGTTGTTTTTGGAGTTTTTTATGGACGTTTACCG
>BLSH010108714.1:154685-167201 GCA_018402905.1 Glandirana rugosa
CGATTGTGTCCCCCCGAACAAGTGGGGAACATTATCTTTATGTTCATTTACGTTTTTCTCATTTTGTAAATTCATTTTATTTTATATATATTTTATTGTATATTCTTTAGTTTTCGTGGGTCAGGGGGGGGCGCGAGTGTACGTTTACGTCTACACGTCTATCCAGACCGTGTGTATACATTTAACGTGGTGTATACACTCCATAAGGACTCTCGTGGTCCATTACGTTGTAGTGTACAATATAAAATACTTTTTTAACCCATAATATAACACAAACACACGTAATTTTAAGTTCACGTAGCCGCCCGCGTACGCGCTTCGGCTACGTCAGTCGTTCACGCAGGCTTTAAGCGGGGTTGGAGCCGGTTCTTGAGGGTCTGGTTGTCTGTAGCCCGGCGGCGGTGTCCACTCAGGAGCGGAGCTCTATGCAGGCACGTCTGACTGCATCGGCTTCGCGCATGCGCCCGCCGATGCACTTGAATTTTAATGCACACAAACACAATATAATACCCAATTTTTTCATAAAATATAACATGTGATGTTGCATTACCTGGTGCTCTCAGGAATACCTCACATATGTGGTGCAATTTACATATGTGTGCCAGACCTATCTGCACATCTGCATTTGCATGTGAGCGCGGGGGGGGACTGGGTGCTTTTGATTTCTTATATGTTATTTTATATATATTTTATTTTACTTAAATGTTTTACTCTTTTTGCATTTACTTGTATTTCTATTACAAGGGGTGAACAAGCCCCCCTGTGTTAGCTGACAGTGTCAGGTACTGTATGGAGACATTGGGAGTCTATTAGCCCATAGATTTCTACCTGCTCTCCAAAGCAGCTGATCAAACACAGATCGTGTTTGATCAGCCGCTTCCCTGGCTATAACAGCCAGGGAATGACAGCACTCAAATGGGAAGTGATGAAATCCTCATTTCTTCTGGTTTCATTCATTACAGAGGAGATTGGGGAAAGGGTGTTCCTCCATCTTCTCTGTGGGCAGCCAACCCAACCATTTACCACAGTCCTGGAAATGCCAGTGGAACATATGGTGTGTACGGTTGATTAGGCCACAGTGTAAGAGGGAAAGATGGGGCCAATTTTATCCTTAAATAGAAATAAGAGTGTATTCTTTCAGCAACAATGGCCATAGCCATAGCCATAGACATATTCTCTGAACAGTATGTTAGCTGGTTGATTACGTTGCAGTGTAAGGGGGAAATGTTGGACAGATTTTATCCTTCAATAAAACTTAAAGTGAGACAATAACCGCAAATATTGTGCCGTGGCTGGAAGTTATGTAAGCAGATTCTTTAGGCCTCAATGTAAGGGGGAGAAATTAAACCGTTTTCATCCTGAAATAACAATAGAAGGTGTTCTTTCAAAGTCAATAGCCACAAATGTTGTACAGTGCCTGTAAATTATGTCAGCAGCTTTGTTAGGCCACAATGTAAGAGAATAATGAGGCAGGAATTAGCCTTAATTAAAATGATAGTATATTATTAAAGAGACAGTTCAGTTTTTATCCTGAAAAAAACAAAAATCAGAGTGACTTGTTTCAGAGACAATAGCCACAAATATTGAATATTGTACAGAAACTGGAGAGTATGTAAGCAACTTTTCTTTGCCTCGATGTAAGGGGGGAAAATGAGGCAGTTTTATGTTGAAAATAAAAAAGAGAATGTAATGTTTCAGAGACAACAGCTAGACATAATATACAGTCCATATTAAGTATGTAAATAGCTTGATTAGGCCTCAATGTAAGAAAAAGAAAAAACGTTTTTTATTCTAAAATAAAAATTTGATTTTATTATTTCAGAGACAGTTACCAAAAATATTATACAGTCACTAGATATTATGTAAGTAGCATGTTTTGGCTGTAATGTAAGAGGAGAGGGACAAGGCAGCTTCTACCCTGAAATAAAAATTATAGCGTAATAGCTGCAATTAATGTAGAGAGACTGGTAAATATGTAAGTGGCTTTACTAGGTCACAGTGTAAGAGGGATTGATAGGACAGATATTATCCCTAAATAAAAATTAGAATTTATTATTTCAGAGACAATAGCCATACATATTGCACATGGGCTAGAAATGTAGGCAGCTTCTTTAGGCTGCAATTCATAAGGAAAGACAAGATACATTTTATCCTTAATTCAAAAATTAAAATGTATTATTTCAAAAACATTAGCCACACATAATGTACCGTGGTGAAAGTTATGTAAGCAAATTTTTTTTAAACCTCATTGTAAGATGTTTGAAGGGTGTGATAGCACTGGATCAATAGAAGTAAAAGTAGTCTTTGATGGATCTACCATATAGTGATTTATCCTTCAAAGTAGATATCCATGGTTGAAATATAGCATAGATGGCACCTGTTCTGGTCCTAGGTTGATCGAATGGTACTGAGAAGCATGTGGTACAAAAGTTCATCTCACTTGAAGTTCTTTTTAAAACATTTAATTTCAAATAGAATCAACGCATTTCAAGAAAAAAAAGCCTCCCATTTCAGGACTGGAGTAGTCGATGTTAATAAAATTGACAACAGAATGCACTAGGGAACCTGTGTTAAGATCTGATGAAGACTAACATCTCCTAAGGAACTAAAGGCAGCCAGCTGCTCTTAATCATTACATGTTTGAAAATGCATTCAAGTGAGATAAACTTTTGTATCAGTTGCTCCTAAGTACACATCCAAGCCTCAGTGTAAGAGGAAGAGACAAGGCAGTTGCATCCTAGAAAAAAAATAGTGTCAGTGGGGCTGGTGAGTGCAGAAGCCAACAACACATGTGAAGGAATCAGAGGACTAGGAGAAACACTGCAGCAAAGCGGTGGACTGGATGTACACCTAGAAAAACTACTTTTTCTCCTGACTCGACTGAGAACAACCTCAGCCCCACTGACACTCCAGGTTAAGCAAATGGATACTCCACTGCTACTGGGAACACAATTATAGATGCCCTGCACTCAACTAAGGTTCACTATCAAAAAGCAAACATCAGACTGCGCAAGGCAGATCCATGCCAGTAGCGTTATCCCTTGGAGCTGAGGAGGAGAAGCCGTCTACTTATTAAATAAGAGCATCTATGATTCCTGTCAGGGGAATCCACTTCATTTGGGGAGTAGGCTGTGTGACCGGGGTGTCAGGTGGAGGATCGTCACAGTATTAAAGGTGCTACATCGGCTTGTTATCGGTCCATTCATGGATATACCTATTTATATATTGGCTCTTTGAAGTCGGATTTATCATCCATTAATTTGGCTGAAGACTGGATTATCTGGGGCTATTTGGACTTATTAGCACCATTATACTAAGGCTTTTGCACTTTTTTTCGGCATTTTGCACATTATATTTTTGCACAATTTGCACAGTTCAATAATAGTTATTGACTATTGTTTTTTCTGTATTATATTCACACTTGCACTGACCTTGCGTGACCTGTGTGGGGTATGGTTTGTACCCAGCCACCACACAGATCGCACTGGGTATTGATGTAGCACTTGCACTTTATTATGAACATATCAGTTGGGGCACGTTTGCCCAATAGTTGAGACTACACCTCAAGAGTTAGTTGGAAGACTATCACTAGATGAGGGGAGCGCGGTTCTATGATTTCTATTATTGTTTTGGTTTTATAACAGATACACGTGCAGCCCCCCTCAGATTTATATTTGTTTATTTGTGTGTATTCAATTATTCACATATGCTTATTTGTTTATCTACATATTTACACACAAATACATGATTTATTGCTTTCCGTTGCACTGGTCCCACACATACAAGCAGATTATTTAGGCTACAATGTATGATAGGGGCAGTTTTTATGCTGAAAAAATAGTAAGCTTGGTTAGGCTACAATGTTATAGAGGCAGATTTTAGCCTTAATAAAAAAATAAGAATATAATATTTTAGAGACAATTGCCACAAATAGTGAACAGTGACTAGACAGTATATAGGCAGTTTCTTTGTACATCAATGTAAGAGGGAGAAATTCGTTTTTATTGTGAAAAAAAATTTGAGTGTAATATTGCATAGACAATAGCAAAACATACTGTATTATATTGTCACTTGATTAGGCCTCAGTATGAAATTTGTATCCTGAAATAAAAATTAAAGTGGGTTATTTCAGAGACAATAGCCACACATGTAGTATAGAGGCTAGAGAGTATGTAAACACTTTTTAAGCCACAATGTAGTAAGTAGGGATGGGCGAATGGTTCAGCCCGAGTATAAGTTCAGGTTGAACTTTTGATGTTCGGACGTTCAGTGGAGAGCCTCCCTGTTCAGCCTCCCGAACGACCTAGAACATTATGGGGTGACTTCGCCACCGCGGAGCGCCCCATAATGCATTGTGCGTCTGACAGCGCACACAGCTCTTCCCCGAGCTTACGTCACTGGGTTGCCCTGCCCTTCCATATAAATAAACTGTCAAAACAAACAGTGAGCAGACGGCGGGAGCCCTCCTATGGAGGAAGAGCTGTTGCGGCTTTGTTTTTTCAGGTCCGTTGCTCCCTGTGATTGACCATGGATTACAATGGGGGACACTTTTTTTTTTGCTTTTTAGTAAAGCACTTGTCCCTAATTGTCTCCTGTGTTTGTTTTTTTTACAGTTTTTTTACTTTTTTTTATTGTTTGGTGAATTAGTAGGGGTACGATGTAACCAATGCTAATTCACATAGGGGGGCTGGGATCTGGGGGCCCCCTTATTAAAGGGGGCTTCCAGATTCCAATTAGCCCCCTGCCCACAGACCCCCACAACCGCAGCCCAGGGTTGTGGGGAAGAGGCTTTTGCCCCTATCAACATGGGGACAAGGTGCTTTGGGGTGGGGGGGTTCAGAGTCCCCCTGCCCCAAAGCACCCATACTCCCCATGTTGAGGGCATGTAGCCTGGTACAGTTTAAGAGGGGGGTGCTCGCTTGCTCCCCCCCAATCCTGGCCGGCCAGGTTGCATGCTCGGATAAGGGTCTGGTTTGGATTTTAGGGGGGACCCCATGTCAATTTTTTTTTAATTTTAAGGGTTCCCCTTAAAATCCAAACCAGACCCGAAGGGCCTGGTATGGACTGGGGGGGACCCTACACAAATGTTTTCATTGATTTTTGTTGTATATTGCGGGAACCGGCAATACATTACAGCTGCAAGTGATTTTAAATGACATTTTTTCCTTTGGAAATGTCATTTTGCTCTGGCTATGTTCTACACATCACAGAGATGCTCCCTTTTACAGGCAGACTAAGGGGACCCTCCAGGCACAATATTTAAAGGAATATTTCTTTTTTTTTTCACTATAAGCATTATTAAAATCACTGCTCCTTTAAAAATTATGTTTTTTACAAACTTTTTTTTCATTGATACATGTCCCCTAAGGGGAAGGACCTGGACCCCTATACCCATTGTATGCCCAATTACTTGCATATAAGTCTTCAAAATGGGCACTTTTGATTTTTGACATTCGGGTCCCATTAACTTCAATGGGGTTCGTTGTTCAGGTCAGAACGTTTGGGATGTTCGAAAGTTCTGGTGCGAACTGAACAGGGGTCCGTTCGGCCCATCCCAAGTAGTAAGAAGAGACAAGGCAGGTTTTATCCTTAATTTAGACTAGAGTTTGTTTCAGAGACAGCAGTCACAAATGTTGAACAGTGGCTGGTGAGTATGTAAGGTTATTGGCCACAATGTAAGGCCACATTCAATGAAATCAGCACTATCTCGCCCTTCCCTTATATAGCTGATGACAGCATGGGGAGGGTCTTCGGTTTCATTTGTCCAGCGAGTGTCAAGCATCATGATTGACAATAGATTTACAATGGGGGCATTTTGGGAGGATTTATATTTTTTTAATAAAGGACTTGTCAATGTTTGAGTGTCTTTATTTTTTTGGTGAATGAGTAAGGGTACTATGTACCATAGACACTTTCATGTGGAGGGGGGCAGTATCTGGGGACCACTTTATACTTAAAATGGTCTTCCAGATTCTGAGATTCCCTGTCAAGACACCCCCACATGTTAAGTGCATGTGGCCTGCTATGGTTTGAGGGGAGGGGCAGTATGGTCTCCCCCTTTTCCTGGCCAACCAGACTGAATGTTAAGATAAGAGTCTGATCAGGGCCAGATTAACATAGGGGCTATTGGAGCTGCAGCTCCTGGCCCCCACCATAAAATAGGCCCTGGCTGGCCAGCCTCATTGTAACTGTGTTTTTATGTCACTTCTAAACACTGAAGCCCAGCTTCTGTGCTACAAGTGACAGTGCACTGCTCAGTGGCGTCGGGAGGGAGGGGGGCCTAACCGAGAAACGGCAGTTTACAAAGATGGGATCTCTCTCCCGCTTACCCGGCATGGCTGAGTGACATCATAGGAGCTGACCCAGTTCAGAAGGCGGGACCTCGTGTGTCACTCAGACGCGCTGGGTAAGCGGGAGATGGAGATCCCAGCTCTGTAATCTGATGGTGCTCGCCCCTCTCCCCCCTCTCTGCGTAAGACAGGTGAGGCAGCTCTTCTCTTCAGATGCCTGGGCAGAGCCAGCTGAGCCAGGTAAGGCTGATGGAATGGGGCCGGGTACTGATGATGAGGCTGAATTACTGGGAACTGATGCTGCATTACTGGGCAGTAATGGCTGGGCAGTGATGGCTGGGCACTGATTCTGCATTACTGGGCATTGATGGCTGGGCACTGAGGCTGCATTACTGGGCATTGATGGCTGGGCACTGATGCTGCATTACTGGGCACTGATGGCTGGGCACTGATGATGATGCTGCATTAATGGGCACTGATGTCTTCACTGATGAGGCTGCACTACTGGGCACTAATGTTACATTACTGGGCACCGATGACTGAGCACTGATGGCTGGGCACTGATGATGAGGCTTCATTAATGGGCACTGATGGCTGGTCACTGATGAGGCTGTACTGATGGGCACTGGCGAGGCTGCAGTAATGGGCACTGATGAGGCTGTACTGATGGCTGGGCACTGATGAGGCTGCATTAATGGGCACTGATGAGGCTGCATTGATGGGCACTGGTGAGGCTGCATTGATGGGCACTGCCCATAATACACAGAGTGCTGGGTTCAGGACAGCGTAATACACAGATCATCAGTGCCCAGCCATCAGTGCAGCTTTACCTGTGCCCACCAATGCAGCCTCACCAGTGCCCATCAATGCAGCCTCGCTAGTGTCCATCAATGCAGCCTAACCAGTGCCCATCAATGCAGCCTCACTAGTGCTCATCAGCGCAACCACACCAATGCCAAATTGGTGAGGCTGCATTGATGGGAACTGGTGAGGCTGCATTAATGGGCGCTGGTGAGGTTGCATTGCATGGGCACTGATGATGAGGCTGCGTTGATGGACATTGGTGACTGCATTGATGGGCGCAGGTAAGGCTACACCAATGGCTGGGCACTGATGATCTGTGTATTACGCTGTCCTGAACCCAGCACTCTGTGTATTATGCTCTCTTGAACCCAGCACCCTGTGTATTATGCTGTCCTGAACCTAGCGCTTTGTGTATTATGCTTTCCTGAACCCAGCTCTCTGTGTATTGCGCTTTCCTGAACCCAGCGCTCTGTGTATTACGCTGTCCTGAACCCAACGTTCTGTGTATTACGTAAAAATATAGAGAATACCGCGCTTGTTAGTCTATTGACCAGTTGTAGCTGCCAGCACTACAATTTGACCCAAGTAATTGTTGACAAAACTATGATAAATAAAGTGCAGCACTTCAGTGACTTGTAATCAAACAGTAGTGATACTAATGGAAAATAAATAAAATAAAACATTCAAAGAGTATGTATATAAACAGAACCTCCTTGAAACCATAACATTAATCCTTATACATAAGGAAAATGGATGTAAAATGTATTACATGTGCATAAATTAAACATCAAATATTCAGTCATGTAACTGTATATACTCTGCAAATTCATATATAGAACACCGGTTAAAGTGTATAAGTGCACCAGTTGAAAGTAATCCTCCACCGAGAAAACAATGTGCTTACCAGATTCTGGTAATATGCCAGCATGAACGATCAAGATCCGATTGCATCAGCTAGGGTTCTCATAGATCCTCCAGACATCCTCTGGGGTCCCATTAGTATCACTACTGTTTGATATTTACAAGTCACTGGAGCGCTGCACTTTATTTATCATAACTCTGTGTATTAAGCTCTCTAGGACATAGCACTCTGTGTATTACGCTCTCCTGAACCAAGCGCTCTGTGTATTACACTTTCCTGAACCCAGCGCTCTGTGTATTATGCTGTTCTGAACCCAGTGCTCTGTGTATTACGCTCTCTTGGACACAGCACGCTGTGCATTACGCTTTCCTGAACCCAGCGCTCTGTGTATTATGCTGTCCTGAACCCAGTGCTCTGTGTATTATGCTCTCTTGGACACAGCAGGCTGTGCATTACACTCTCTGAACCCAGTAGTGTGGTTAAACAAAACCAGGGCTTCCTTGTAGCCATAAAATCTGCTTTGATTGCTTTGCCTGAGCCTGCCTTAAAGAAGAATTTCATTAAAATAGTCAGGGACTACATAGTAATCAGCAACTGTTGAGCTAATGAACACCTCAGGGGGGCAGAGGATGCAAGGTCAGCAGGGCAGTGTATAGGAGACAGTAGGGCAGTGTACAGGAAATCAGCAGGGCAGAGGATAGGGTTGGCAATTTTTAGGGCAGTGTACAGAGGCCACATGGGTCAGTAGGGCAGTGTAAAGGGAACAGCAGGAAGGTAGACAGGGGGTCATTAGGGCAGTGTAAAGGGGTCAGCAGGATGGAAGACAGGGTCAGTAGGTCAGTGTACAGGGGTCAGTAGGACAGAAGACAGGGGTCAGTAGGGCAGTATACAGGGGTCAGCAGGATGGAGGACAGGGAATCAGTAGGGCAGGACAGAAGATGGGGTCAGTAGGGCAGGGTACAGAGGTCAGCAGGATGAATGACAGGGGTTCAGTAGGGCAGGGTACAGGGGTCAGCAGGATGGAGAACAGTGAGTCAGTAGGGTAGAGTACAGGGGTAAGCAGGATGGAGGACAGGGGGTCAGTAGAGCAGGGTACGGGGGTCAGCAGAATGGAAGACAGGGGGCCAGTAAAGCAGAGTGCAGGGGTGAGCTGGACAGAAGACAGGGGTTCAGTAGGGCAGGGTACAGGGGTTAGCAGGATGGAATCCAAGGGGTCACCAGGATGGGCAGGGAAGAGTAAAGGGTTCAGCAAGATGGAGGACAGGGGTCAGTAGGGCAGGGTACAGGGGTCAGCGGGATGGAAGAGAAGGGGTCAGTAGGGCAGGGTACATGTGTCAAATCCCCCCAACCAAAGTACAAATGATTCTTACCATCTCCCCTCCCCCTACTGTAGTCTCAGTACAATTCCCCCACCCCTATGTTCCACCCCCTCTCCCCCCTCCAAACTTCCAAGCAGGAAATCGCTGTGGGGGGGGGGCATGTTGCGGGCTGTGCTCTCCCCCTCCTGTCATGCCAGCAATCCTCCTTATGGCAGGTGACACTGTATCCATAGATCAGACTGTACACGGTAAGATTACTGCCCCATTCACATTTTCTGCTGCCAGAATATGATCAGTCCTTGGAGGACATAGGGGGGTGCTAATCATACCATGTACAGTGTACAGTCCTATCTATGGATCCAGTGTCACCTATCATATGGAGGATTGCTCAAATGACAGGAGGGGGAGAGCACAAAACAGTCACTATTACGTCTCTCCAGACTTTTCACTTCCCTGTTCTATGCTGCCTTCCCCTTGTCCTGAATATGGGGTGGGGTGGGGTGGGGTGGGGAGAAGAGCTCAACTCCCCTAGATCCAGCCATGACTCCTCCCTACCTCCCCTTCCTGTCTGTGTGCAGGAAAACTACACAGCTGAGGAGGAGGGAGAGGAGGCAGGTCCAGCCAACCTGCAGTGCACTATGTATGTGTGAGGCAGCCGGTATCTCTCACATATACACAGAAATGCTTGCGGCGTGTGGGACCCCTGCACAAGCCACGGAGTAGGTGTTACTGGTGCCCACACTAGTCTGTGCTTTTGGGCAAGCCACTATCTACTCCAGCACATACTGCTGATTGGCTAGTGAGAACCCTGCCTTTTATAGTAAGGGGGCAGACACATAGAAAAGCTCCCATTGTTGGCCATTCTAAGCCACCTGATCTATGTTCAGAGGCCAGGACATACCATTGTTGGTAGTTGCTATGACGATGAATGGCCACATTCGTTTGCTGTTTTCTTGAACCACAAACAAGTTGGGTTTGCCTCAAACCCATGCTTGACCCAAACCCAAAACCTGTTTCAAACAGGTGAGAAACTCTGATCAAAAAATTGTTATTAACATGTTGTTTCACTACAATATGGGTCATACTAACAGGCTTTGTTCCATTTACCAACTACCTAGCTTTCCTATGTGAATAAATGAGAAGACTTGAACCAAAGTCTATTTACTGACATATTTAGTGCACAGAATATTTAGACACGTGCACACATGCAAAAATTCTTGTGTGGCTGAATATGCTTTATGTATGTATGACTGAGGGAGTAGAGAAAGCATCTATTTTATGCAATATTTTTCTATCTATTTTCAGCTTGTAGGAAGCCATGTTATTCCCCCATGTAACCTTTGATGAAAGATCTGCTTTTATCACCAGCTCCCTTCTGCTTTGTGCTCATTCATGTTACATTTAAAGCCTCCGGAGGGACTGCTGTGGCCTTGGTAACAACATGATATAAAACTTCTTTAGAAAGCTAATATTATTGATCTTCTGTTTTAGGATTTTTCTTTTATAAAAGCTGTGAAGAGACTGTATGGATATATTGTAAAACTAAGAGTCATACAGCAACATATATTTAACATGAAAAAATAATGCAAAACAAATGGAGTGCAAATATTATATTTGGCAGTTAAATTGTTTAGAAAAATATGGATAAAAAAGTAACAATGATAGCTATGATATTATATGACCTCTGTACCTTTAACATTTTAGTTTACCACTGAATAAATACTAAGGCCAAACTTAGAGTCTGTGCTGACAGGTTTTGGGCTTGTATTAATGGTATCAAGTTAACATCAGATTGAGGCATCTCTGAGATCATTCTGCATTTATTGATAGGTCCATTTGACCTCCTTCTGACCAGCATTTGACCTGATATAAGTGGGTTTTACCCTCTCATAGACTTTTGGGAATGAAAAACCTGCTTAAAAAAAAACAAAAGCAGTTGTTCGGCAGACATTTTATTTTATTTTTTCTGCCAGAGGTGTACGCAAACATTGCTAGTGGTGACCAATGCTCAGAAATATTAAAGCTCACCTCCAATTAGGCCTCCCCTCTCCAGGTTCTCTTGCCAACCTCCCTGAACTCCTCCTCTCAGTAAATTGCATAACATTTCCCGAATACTTAAAACCAGGATACATAAAAACAGGTGTCTTCCAGTCTGTCACATGACAATGGACTCGTTTTCTCTAGTGTCAGAAATGGGCGGTTCCCTCTGCTGTGATGTGTGTGCACTGTTCTGTTGAGCATTTCACTGTAAACCAAGACTGTGTAATGAGCCACCGTCAGGGGGTGTGGCCAAGACAGCCTAGACATTTTTCAAAACATTCTTCATCTTGGAAATGGAAATGCTTGTTTCATTATGTGTGGGCAACAACATAAAAAGCTGTTCATGTTAGCTTAAAGTGATTGTAAAGTGTTTTTTTTTTTCTAAATAACAAACATGTTATACTTACCTGTTTTATGCAGTTGGATTTGCACAGAGCAGCCCAGATCCTCTTATTTTTGGGTCCCTCTTCGGTGCGCCTGGCCCCTCCATCCTGTTGAGTGCCCCCACAGCAAGCAGCTTGCTATGGGGGCACTCGAGCCGAGTCACAGCTCCCTGTGTCCATTCATGCACTGAACCCTGTCCCCTCTCTTTCCTGATTGGCTGACTGATTTTGTCTCAGGCAATGAGGAGGGGAGTCCCAGGTAGCGTAGACACTCCTGCAACATCGCTGGATAAAGACCGGCTCAGGCAAGTATTGGGGGCTAATGCTCATAGAAGGTATAGATAGAATGCATTTAGAAAAACCTTCTGCTTTTACAATCTCTTTAAGTAAACCAGAACTTAAAAAGTGAAGATTTGTTGTGTCATAGTAAACATTTGTAAACGTTATTTATGCCTACTGTGTAATTTTTTTTATCTTGAATTCCCTCTATGAAATAGCAGTGTGTTTCCTGTACAGATATGGAAGATACTCGTAATCGGGGGTTATGAACGGACTCGGCCAGAAATAGGTCGCTACAACGTCCTCACAGATGCGATGGACCCTGAGGGGAGGAGTAACGGACTCTGTTTTAGTCAGTCGGTTAGTCCTTTCTCTCCCCTGTCCCAAGTCACGTACTTACCTGTGTCCCTCGACACTGAGCCGAGCTCACGGGGGTATCGTTCGACGAACGACACCCCCGTGAGTTGTCCTACCTCCCCGGTCCGCGTGGCTTCTCCCTGGGTTTTTATTCTCCTAGACCCGACGAGACACGTTTAGGT
>BLSH010108714.1:196942-209536 GCA_018402905.1 Glandirana rugosa
CTAGCCAAAGAATTTGCAGCGCATTCAGACCAAACTCGCACAGAACTTTTTTTGGTCCACACCAGAATCTGATCTCATTGGTGTTGACGCACCCATGCGATCCGATTCCTGTCCAAATGGACAGTTCACACTGCGATATGCAAACCGATCTGGGGGTGTCATTAACTTTGTATTGACACTCCCAGCGATTCGCATAGAGCAGTGTGAACTGCCTGCGAGTCAGGGGCGATGCGAGAACCCGCAGTGGATTTGCAGGGTTCCCACATCGCACCAATGTGAACTGAGCCTATAGGTGGAAAATATTCTATAACATGCCTACCTCCCAGATACATCACTGATATACAACTCAAAACATACAAGAGCATGACACACAGATCAGTGCCCATCAATGCAGCGTTACCAGTGCCCATCAGTGCAGCCTGATCAGTACCCATCAATGCAACCTCCCCAGTGCAAACAGTGCCCATCAGTGCAGCCTGATCAGTGCCTATCAATGCAGCCTGATCAGCGCCCATCAACACAGCCTCACCAGTGCAGTGCCCATCAGTGCATCCTGATCAGTGGTCATCAATGCAGCCTGATCAGTGGCCATCAATGCAGCGTCACCAGTGAGTGCCCATCCCGGTGACTAGTCCGACGTAACTACTGGTGACTAGTCCTACGTGACTACCCGTGACGTGACCACTCCGACACAACTACCCGCGACTAGTCCGACGTAACTATCCGTGACTAGTCCGACGTGACTACCCGTGACAAACGTGACCCCTCCAACGTAACTACCCATGACTAGTCCGACGTGACTACCCGTGACCATTGCGACGTAACTACCCGTGACTAGACACCCCATCAGTGCAGCCTGATCAGTACCCATCAATGCAACCTCCCCAGTGCAAACAGTGCCCATCAGTGCAGCCTGATCAGTGCCTATCAATGCAGCCTGATCAGCGCCCATCAACACAGCCTCACCAGTGCAGTGCCCATCAGTGCATCCTGATCAGTGGTCATCAATGCAGCCTGATCAGTGCCGTCAATGCAGCATCACCAGTGAGTGCCCATCAGTGCATCCTGATCAGTGGCCATCAATGCAGCGTCACCAGTGAGTGCCCATCCCATCCGCTCAGCCTTACCTGTGCCCATCAATGAATCCTGATCAGACACCAGTGCCCATAAGCAAAGCTTTGTCAGTGACCATAAATGCAGCCTGATCAGTGCCCATAAATGTAGCCTGGTCAGTGCCCATCAACACAGCCTGATCAGTGCCCATCAATGCAGCCTAACCAGTGCATTTCCCATCAGTGCAGCCTGATCAGTGCCCATCAGTGCGGCCTGATCAGTGCCCATCAGTGCAGCCTGATCAGTGCCCATCAGTGCGGCCTGATCAGTGAGGCCTGATCAGTGCCCATCAGTGCAGCCTGATCAGTGCCCATCAATGCAACCTCACCGGTGCAAAGAGTGCCCATCAGTGCAGCCTGATCACTGCCCGTCAGTGCAGCCTGATCAAAGCCCATCAGTGCAGCCTGATCAGTGCCCATCAGTGCAGCCTGATCAGTGTCCATCAGTGCGGCCTGATCAGTGCCCATCAGTGTGGCCTGATCAGTGCCCATCAGTGCAACCTCACCAGTGCAATCAGTGCCCATCACTGCCGCCTGATCAGTGCCCATCAGTGCAGCCTGATCAAAGCCCATCAGTGCATCCTGATCAGTGCCCACCAATGCAACCTCACCAGTGCAAACAGTGCCCATCAGTGGCAGTGCGGCCTGATCAGTGCCCATCAGTGCGGCCTGATCAGTGCCCATCAGTGCGGCCTGATCAGTGCCCATCAGTGCAGCCTGATCAAAGCCCATCAGTGCAGCCTGATCAGTGCCCATGCGATATGGGGGTCAGCTGGGCCTGGGGGTGTCAGGGTCTGGGTTTGTTTTTACCTCAGCATCAGCAAGCAGGTCCTCCTTGCAGGGGGGTATGAAGAAGATGATGCCAAGTTGCCAACTTCCAAGCTGCCTCGCTCTCTCTGTCTCTACTGTCTCTGGTCCTGGTCGTCTCTCACTCCCACTGAAATTACTAGTAGTGCAGTGCTGTGTGCTCTGAGCGCTCTCTCTCTCTCAGTCTCAGTCACACTCACCACCTTGCGCGGCGTCACCGTCCATCTCCTCTGCAAATGAGCGAGTGTGTGTGCACTCTGAAAACACAGGCCGGCGTCGCTGCCCACTCCAGCCAGCACCCGGCCCCAGCCTACAGTTTGAGCATGTGACTCACACATCCCATTCCCATGATGCCCTGCCTGGCTGCCTCTGAGACTCCTGGGAGGTGGGAGTTGTAGTCCGGCTGCACTGTTGAGTTCCTCCCACCCCCAGGAACTTGATCGTGGCCGGACTACAATTCCCATAATGCAGAGTGCAGCAGACGGCCAGCCAGTCAGCGGCTGACACAGCCTGGACCATCCGCAGCAACGCACCGCAGCAAAAAAAAAAACTTTGAGTACAGATACGTGTGGCATTCCACACAAAAACAAGTGAGTAATGCAATTGAGCAATGACAGTATAAAATTACATTAACATCCTAACTGCCTGTCTATCTAATAGAAAGGGTTGTTGTTGAATCAATTGAAGGCAATGTCTCTCCTTAGCCAAGGAAGATGTAGTTATAGAAATGCACACTGTTTATTGACTATTCTAAACTAAGAACATTACTGTACAATTTTAAGGATATTGCCTCTCCTTAGACAAGGAAGACGCGAAGGGTGCAGGAACACCTGAAAACAGAGAAACATGCAATATGGAAAGCATAACATCCAACAATACTCTATGCTACAATCTACCATTATAGTAATATCTATACTAAGACAAACTATTATGTACACATCTAGAATGTTGTCAGTCCTCAGCTGAAGAAGACAAGCATTATCATTATACATTACACTAAAGAAACACGTATCTACATATATCTATGTGGAACATTGTCTGCTCTCAGCCGAGGAAGACAAGAATGTAAAAGGCAAACTTACATTAGTATACACTTACTATACTCTACAGTCCTAATGCTCTAACTGTGCATTAGCAATATTAACAGGATGAAGGAGGCCTTATTCCCGAGGGAACAACACATTTTTTTCCCATAAGCATATACACATCCTATCTATAGAATCAAACTCTACATTCCTAAACTTCTCCCTATGAATATAGAGAATTTACTGCTAACACAGGTGGTCCCTCCATTGCCATCTAGTGATAGTGGAACAAAGTGGAAAGAACAGAGTTCACTTGAATGTTTTGCAGTCCTTGTAGTATAGGTGTCAAATGTAAACTGGCCCCAGGTAACAAAAGCACAGCCTACCTGACTATCTAACTAGGATATTCACATTGTCTCTGAAACCCCAGCGTTCAAATGGGCAAACATTTTCCAAGTGCATCAACCCAAAGTCATCTCTTTGAAGGATTATACTGTATCTCCAAAGTTCAGTAGGTACAAACTTTAGTGTGAACAACTTTCTGGCTCTGTCACACCAAAGTCCAACAGGTATGTTCCTTGCTTTTAAAGTACTAGCAACAACTTTGTTGTCCCCAGTCACTAATTTCAGGGACTAAAGACTGGAATTGTAGTGTTGCAATTTCCACACAGGCAACACAAAACTTGATCCTGACTCAGCCTTTTGCAGAAGACTGAGGCTATTTTCCCTCACACATGGAGAACAAAACACGCTGAATGTTTGAAGTAACAATCAGCATATCACGTTGTCAGTTCAGACATATTGGCAAACTCACAGCTTCAAGCCAACACATCATATGTAGGGCACTTCCTGCGACTGTTGGTAGCGGGGAGCAGAAACCCAACAGTGAACAGGATTGCCAGAGTGTCCCCCACAACAAGATCCCTCCCATATGAAGTATTACTTCCTGTTGAACAAACACAGCTAAACAGAGTAACAGAGCTGTGTTTCATGTTGAACTGAAACAAACGGCTTATGACATCACCAATAGTAACATCGATCAGGTAGTTGGATCAGCTTCCCTGTTGATCCAATGGTGGTAATGTAATGCTGCATGTCAGCTTGCTTTAGCCATCTGATAATGACACAATCTGGGTGGATGTGACGACAATAGTCCGATGTCTGCAAAATTGTAGTGTACTTTCCTGCAACTTTAGGAGACAACTTCTTTATATCACAACTTGCAGGAATTCTCAGATAGTCTCTGATAGCAGCATCAATCCCCTGTGCCCGCATGCATTGAATCTCATCAATCAGGGTCTCTGGCACACATGGATACAGGAAACCATACTCCTCAGCTACCTTTTTCATAGCAATGTGTTGCAACTTGGATAACTTTGGTAGGAGTTTAGGGTCCCCACAGCCAGGCAACACAGGAGTATCAGGAGTGCACTTGACAGAGTAACCTGCAATGGTATCAGGCTCTTGAAAACATGAAGAGGTTACTCTCACAGCAACATTTAAGGTTTTAGCACATTGACCCCGCTCTTCTGGAGAATTTATCAAGCATAGAACTGGAGACGTAGAGGTGGGTGGCTCAAACATGCCACTGCAAGCTGAAATTAACATAGGGACATCCTCTTCTAATATCTCAAACTGCTGCTCAGAGTCACTTTTGCCCCATCTTTCACAAGACACAGTGTCAGAGAACAGTTCTGAGATTCTATTGGACAGCACATCAGAATCAGACTCTGTAGAGAACTCCTCCGCCAGGAGTAGGTTAGGCCTCAAGCATACAGTGGAGGCTTCTCTTAGCTCGCCCCGCGGTAGCTACGGGCCTCACTGTCCCAACAGGCACACTGTTCTCACTCACAGCAGTCTTACCCAACTCAGATACTTTCTCCCTGGGAGCTTCCATCATCAGGGAGTGTAGGCGACCTCGACCGTGGCCCCGTGAAGTCACTGGGGCCCCCCTCTGGTGCTTCCTCCGAACTCCATTCCTCTCAGAATCCCTTCCAGATCTTTGGCAGGCTTCCATCAGCAAACTTTGAACACCCGGATAAGCCTCAGACAATCCCAGCAACCGGCAGCCTCCTGGATAGGCCCCAGGCCTAGCAGCCAGGAGCTGTTTCACACAGGAGCACCCTTGAGGGCTGGGTGGGCTGGACTCTCAGATCACCTGACTTCTTTCAGTTAAATACCTCTCCCTCAATGCAGCACTACCGAGCTCATTGGCTGAGAGGGTATGTGTCACTATAACATCAATGTACTGTAGCTTATCACTCTCATGTCAGAGGCAACAGCACCACATACTGACAAAAGGGAGAAGCCACAAACTGGAAATGAGCCATGTAATCCCAAAACACTGTAAATCAGCCAGGATAATTATTATCCAGCACAACTAAATTTGCCTGCCACCCTATTCTAGTGGTGAGGGCGCTACAGTAACAAATATATGTGCAAGCAGCGCTAAACACACAACAACGAGTCATGAAAATTGTTTGCATCTAAATAACTTGTCAGAGTTATGTTTATATAGTGCTATAAATTGAGTCCATATATAGTCCTATAATAGCCTTCATAAAAAAATCCCGGATCTTCATAAACCGTCACCACACCACGTGAGGACTGGGGGATTCCCCCTATGGTAAAACACTCACCAGAGAGCAGAAATAAAATCGCCCATACACATAATCCTTGCATGCCAGGAACAAAATCCAACCACAGATCATCCACTCTGCTGCATGACACCCAGTGAGCATAGAATCCCCTGTTAGTGTGGCTTTAGAAACACAGGAGTAGCTCCAACTCAGCTGTACTTCAACTTGATGTAAAGCTTGAACAAAGGGCACTCACATAGTATATTACCACTTTTACAAATGTATTAAATACCCATAAAAACAACCCCCTCTCAGGGTGTGCACTTACATATATAAAATATAGCATAAAATCATCAAAACATAGCGATAATCAGTCAGGCGGTGTTCCCGGGTGAAGGAGCATCTCACTGACAGACAGACAAGCCGCCTAGTCCAAAAACTAACTTTGACGTATGCAACACACATATGCAGTTCCACCCATAATGCCTCAACGCCTCCTCCTTCATACTCACATGAGCTGTAGAAAGCTGCTGCTTTTTGGCGTTTTTTAGCTGTAGCGTTTTTTTTTAGCAAAACTATGCTTCCATAAAAGCTTATGGCTCAAAAACGTTGATACATGGTGAATAGCCACGTTTTCAGTGTGTTTTGGCATTTTTAATCTGTTTTCAGCTTTTTTCAGTTAGAGCGGTTTTACAGCTGAAAAACTCCTCTCAAAGCCCCTAGTTCTGGGTTTTTTTTCCAGCCAAAAAACGCCCATGCCAAAAACTGCTGATAATAGCCTATGTGTGCATGGACACATAGGATAACATGTTGGGGAGTTTATTGCCTGCTGAAAAAAAATATCTGAAGCCAAAACAGCAGCTGTTAAAATGTCCAGTGCGCATGAGGCCTTAGGCTTGGTAGACTTTTGGCATTAGTGAACAAACACTTAATCCATTATTACATTTTACACTTGAATTTTTGTAATACAAATAGTAATGCAATAGCCAATGATTGTTTCTAAAATGGGAAACTCCTTATTACCCTACCTTAGCCCTCCCCATCTCTCCCATTTCATCCTCCATTAGTATCTGATCGCTCTAATTTGCATGCTCCATTTCACAAAGAAAAAAATGCCAAATAAATTGCCAACAAATTACAGCTTTTGCCGCTATACTTCTGTTTGAGACCCTCAGGGTTGGTGTCTTCCCCAAATTCCATGCCAGACCCTATACAACTGGAATGAATTTTAAGGGAGAGCACCATGCAGGGCTGGAAATGATCTACCCACTTCTGATTGGATTACAAAAGTGCTATATGATTGTTTGGTTAGCGATGAGTTTGGAGGGTGCCTAAGCTCATCTTTATATTCAACCTACTACAGAAGAGCTGACATTTACAAAAAAAATGCCAATTAAATTGTCAGCAAATGACAGATCTGGACACTATACTTCTGTTTTGGACCTCCACATACACAAAAAACAGCATAGGGTTGGGGTCTTCCCCAAATTACATACCAGACCCTATGGGTCTGAAATTCATTTTAAGGGAGAGCACTATGCAAAAAAAATGTGGGCTTGTTTCTGAAAATCCACACCAGACCAGGAAAGGGCAAATGAGTGTGTGCCCCTAGCCCCTCCCCCTCATCTCCTCAACCACTCCAGGCCACATGCCCTCAATATGTAGAGGGTGCCTTGCCAGAGTGGACCCTCTGACAAAGCACCTTGTCTCCATATTGATGAGAACAAGGGCCTCTTCCCCACAGCCCTGGCCTGGTGGTTGTGGGGGATGTGGGCGGGGAGTTTATTGGAACCTGGAAGACCCCTTTACCAATAAGGGGCACCAAAAAATACCAGCCCCTCACCATGCGAATAGGTTAGGAGCAAACAGTACCCCTACTGATTTACACAAAAGGTAAACAGAAATAAAGACACAGTTTTGGACAAGGCCTTTATTAAATAAAAAGTCTATATCAATTGTCAACCATGTGGTCCAGTCATGCACATCAACAACAAGTTCTGCTGACCATCAGGGAGGTCTGATCACATCTATAGAAATACTGCTACTATATGTAATGTTTGTCTTCCATACAGCCAAAGTTGAGTCTGAAATTATGTTTGAACCAAACCTTGAACTGATATCTTGTTATGAGTGCCTATTGCATTTTGTGAGGCCACAAAAATGCCAGGACAGTACAATCATTCCCAAAATAATACCTTTTTTAAAAGTAGATGCCCTAAGGTATTTAATGAGAAGGATGGTGGTCTGATTTTTTGCCTCACTTTTTGGAAAATAAAGAAAGTAAATGAAATGTGTTTGTTTTTTCACCAAGCTGTCATTTTAACAAGCGCTCCTGTTCCATAACAGCTGCTAGTCTCATTCCAGCATCCTGGCTTTGGCTGAGCTGCATTCTCCCTGTCTGCTTGTCCTCCTGCAAGGTGAATAATGTAGCGGACAGCTGGGTGGAGACCGAACCTGTTTTCAGCTAGCCAAACCCTCAGTGTCTTGATTGTGATAGTGTTTGTAACACGTGCTTCAAGCTCCCTGTTTTCCCTGTTCCTGTGCCTACTTGTTTGGATTATCTTGTTGATGACCTCAGATTGGGTATCGATTAAGTTCAGTACTTAGCCTGCACTGAACCTGGAGTGTCACTGACCACTCTGCTTGCCTGCCAACTGCAAGTACCTGTTCGCTGTGCTCAGTTGGCACCTGCCTCGGCATGGTGGTCAGGCACTATAACATTGTGTATAAGACCTGGAGGCAGCTGAGTACCGGTAGGCCTGCTTGCCTTATGGGAAAGGGGGCTGCTATAGGCAAAGAATACAGAAGCGAGCTATAGTGCCTGACCACCTACACTAGGGGTAGATGTGACTCTTTCACAGGTGAAGGTAGACAGGCTCATTTATAATTTGGGAAGTGTACCGCGCTTATGGGTTTTTGTGATAGACTGCTGCCCTCCAGGGATTCCCTCCCGCAGGTGGGATATGTGATAGATAGGGGTGGTGCTTGGATGTGGCGCTGTCTTAATAAGGGAAAGTAAGTGTGTCCTTTATGTGCTGTGGACATATGTTCCAATGGGGTATATGTCCTAGTCCCCAATAAAAAGGTGCTGGTGTGTAATTAAGCATACGAAAAGTATATATAAAAATATAATAATAATAGCAGTGAAAGTGTTAAAATGATAATAGTAATAAAGTGCAACGGTTTAATGTATAAAATCAAAACAAAGGATGTGAGAGCAATGCAAATATGCTAAATCAATCTTTTATAATAATATTTTATAAGGTGCTTGTTCACAGGTATTGTTCCTGGTAGGAATCACTTTAGTAGTTGCTAATTTCTGGTTCCAGTAGTTCTTATAAATGTAAGCTACATATATATTTAATTGTTGCATATATCGGCGGTATCCTTATAAGTCTTTATAGTTTTTATAAAAGCATGATACAGTCCATATAATGTGGTGAAATCGTGACTTTCGGTGCTCATTCAGTGAGGTAATTCTTTCCTATGAGATCTGGTGACATGGGGTGTATATACATTCGTGCTCCCCCTATAGGTTCCCTTCTTACCAGAAGGCAGCGCCCCTGCAGGGGCCGCGTGCCTGTCTTTATTACTCCTGGGGTTCCGGTCCTGGGTTGGGGGTTGTCCTCCTTCGGTCCCTGGTCCTTCTCCTGGTGTGGGGGGTTTTATTCCTTTCCTGCGGCTCTGCACAGCTCTGTTGCATTCCAATTGTATATATTCATGCCAAACCTGTGCACCTGGAAGTCTGTGTGTCTGGAAGCTGAAGTAGACAGTTTGACAGGCTCATTTATTTACTTTACAAATGACATGCCAAATCCAGGAACTGTCTCTGCACGTGACACAGTCTGAGAAGAAGGCACTTCCGTTAGTAACGCAGGAACCAGAACCCAAGGTTAACTTGCAAGTGCAAAAAATTATGCAATATGAACAAATAAAGTGCATAAAATGTGCAAATTAAAAAACACATAAGTGAAATTCATAATCCCATAAACAGTGATAAAGGAAAAATTAATGGATGAAGTCACAAAATTCAGAACACATATGTGAAGTTCATAGTTACATCCACAGGAATGAAGAAAAAATGAAAATAAAAATAAAATATATTGTCCCAATTCAATATGTCATCAGTAAAAATGTAGTGATTGCCACAAATGACCAATTCATTCAATGTAAACGATTCACTCAGTGTAAACAGCTCAATCAGTGCAAACAGTGCCACAGTTCAAAAATAGCTGGATGTCAATCCTCTGGATGAACCAAGTGACAATCCCTCCACCGAACACTAGTGTCACATCCCACTCACCGGATTGATATGATCCCCATAACAGAGATCATATGCGCTCACATCAATCCTCCAGCAGTAGCCACGACTGTATCCTGATCCTGGACTCCAGCTAACTTGCTTCAGGGGTGTGGATGATGGAATGATGGAAAAACAGAG
Organism: Glandirana rugosa; assembly: GCA_018402905.1. NCBI lineage: Eukaryota > Metazoa > Chordata > Amphibia > Anura > Ranidae > Glandirana > Glandirana rugosa. The sequence goes on from BLSH010108714.1 coordinate 206,907, forward strand.
AGGGGGGCTCCAATGGTGAAGTACGATTGGTTTATTGTTTAAAAGATTAAAACTACAGCATAATCAAAAACATGCAAGGTAGAACAAGGGGGAAGCAGGGGAACGCCAATCGCAGTCCTCCTGCATTCCACAGAATGTAAATGACATGCTGGACTGGCCACCCAACGCAGTGTTTCGTCAGTTGCGCGCTGACGTCATCAGGGGTCACAGCTGGTGGGAATGGTTAATAAGTGGAGGGAATACTCTATCCCCATAAGTGAGTGCTAATATATACCTATGGATGATATCTGGGGAACAATTCACACTTAAATAGTGGGGCCCTTTATAGATGGGACAGGGCCATCGCATCGGATGGTGTCCTATACCAGATTTCCCATTCCCCAATTACACTGTACATGTTGTTTGCCAGCCACACACAAGTTTATTGAGGTCTATATTATGTAATATTTTAGAATGGGTTCTGATTGACCTGAGCTTTTGGTCCAACGCTCGTCAGACAAGTGTGGCGGTTCTGGCACCACCAGCCACTTAGGCGGGTGAGGGTGGGACTCCCGGCGCCACTGGATGGTGCCAACTACTGGTCAGGCTTGAAAATGGTGAGCACCTTTAAAATTTGTAATTTTTGAGATGTAATAAATGAAATTTCAATTGTATGATGTCGATAATATTATGTTTAATCCTTAGATGTACAAACATGTTGAGTTACCCTGAGGAAGCAGAACCTTCTGCGAAACATTGGAAACACTCCATGAGTCAGCAAACAACTTGTGCAAGTATTATGTTGGATATTATGTGGTTTTAATGCTTGACATTGTCACGAGCAGTGCATCCCGGTACAAACGTGTCAGCGCATCCCGGTACGAATGTACAGAAGAAGTTCGCATGTGCACATGCGAGCACACAACGGGACGAGACGGCGCACATGCATGCGCAATGGACACACACGCAGCGCCCAATAGGATTACTTGCTGTCCTATGAAAACCTGCTCATTCTGCCTCCTAATTGCTGGATCGTCTTCAGCTCTCCTATGTTCCTGAGCCTGCATCCCTGTTATCCTGCTTGAATCCTGTTGTGACCCAGCTTGGCTTTTTGGACTTCCCCTTGGCTCTCTCCTATGTTGACCTTCGGCTTGATCTTGGACTTCTCTCTGCCTGATTCCGGGTATCTGACCCTTGGCCTGGCTAATGGACCTGCCTTCCTTCTACTTGCCTGCACCTGATTTGCAGCCAGCATTTGGGACTGTACCTGCTCAGCATCCTGCTCTCCCAGACCAGTCTTGCTGGCCCTCTGCTAGCTGATTCCAGTCATGTTCCAGAAGTGGGCCGCACCTCTGCTGGCTGTTTACTGCTTGTCTCTGACCGTGGTCTAGCATCCACCTGCTGTCAGTGTCTCTGCTGACTCATCCAATCTGCAAGCAAGCCCTGCATGCCTCACCCATCCGCTCTGGTGACTCGTGCTTTTTTATGCACGGTACCTTCTGTCTCAAACCCAGAGGTACACTGCGTTTAGCTGCAAGTGGAGCCTCTCTCAGCATCTCAGCCTCAGATCAGGTACGTGACAGACATACATCTATACATATTTAGCATGGCCTTTTATTTAGAATTTTGTACTTAATACAATATGATTACTTTTTATGAAAGCTTTGCAATTGTGTGCTCACTCTAAGACAACTACAACCAGTAAAATCCCTTGATTAAATGAGGTCTGTCCTCTTGATCTATGTTTTAATTTTGCATACTTTAAGCCTAAGTCCAACTTTCCTGGTTCTGAAGCACAGTGGGTGCTATACACATTACTCTGACCATTCCCCTTATTCTAGGTTACCGCTGGCTTAAACTTCATAATCCACACATAGATTGAGCTACAGGGGAGATTATGTCCTGGTCCCTGACCTGCCTCCAGAACTGCATTAAAACTACCAAACTGTCCACCTCACAGTCCCAGCTCTCCTTACCTGTTATGCTGACTTTGCTGGCATGTTCTCTGAAAAGGCTGCTACCACTGACCATTTAGCTGGATTGTTTGAAGCCTGCAATTACTCAGATAGTGAACACTTACTAAAGATTGAATCTAGTTTAAATGACAATAGTGACCAAGTCTCTCTCTTTGAATCATCTGTGGCTCACAATACCCATGAGATGCTTCTTTTTGATTCCCCAATGCCTTCCAATGCAGGCCAGGTGCCACCATATCTGAACACCATTTAGCTTTTAAAACTGTTGACCAGTTGCCTATGTATAACTCTTTTGTGACCAATGCCAGTCACATGCCTTTATTAGAGTGCTATTTATCACGATGATCATGACAACTTTTCTAAGTCTAACTCCAGTGTGCATAACCATTTGCCTTTATCTGACAAGTTCATTGAATCCTCTACAGGCCACCTCTCCAGTCAATTGCCACAGTCTGAATCTTTTCATGATATAAACCCCCTACCTAACACTACCCCTCCTGGAGGCCGAACTTGCCCACTGTTTTGCAGTCTTGAGCCCTATTTGGAAACTTCCGCTAAGATTTATGATTAGAGTTGAGCGAACCCGGATATTTAGAATCGCCTTCAAAGGTTTATCCCGAGTTCTGACGTTTTGTCACCCGTTCAAGCCGGAGGTCCTCCCCATCACAATCCATC
>BLSH010108714.1:230359-242806 GCA_018402905.1 Glandirana rugosa
GGTAGGGGTAGGCACGAGTCGGTGGGGTAGACACGAGTCGGTAGGGTAGGTAGGGGTAGGCACGAGTCGGTAGGGTAGGTATGGGTAGGCACGAGTCGGTGAGACAGGAGATGGATGGGATGGCTGAGCACAGATGGGGTGGCTGAGCACGGATGGGTATGGATGGGATGGCTGAGCACGGATGGGGATGGATGGGATGGCTGAGCACAGATGGGGTGGCTGAGCACGGATGGGGATGGATGGGATGGCTGAGCACAGATGGGGTGGCTGAGCACGGATGGGGATGGATGGGATGGCTGAGCACGGATGGGCTGGTTGAGCACGGATGGGGATGGATGGGACGGCTGAGCACGGATGGGGTAGATGCATCCCGCATGGCATTTGGCAATGGCATGGCAATCATTTATTTATTACTAAGCTTAGTGCTTGCTTACTCGCGAGTTGTAATACACACTTTGTTTGCTGAGTTCCGCGGTTCCTCTTGGTTGCAGCAGCTCCCTACGCTCCTCCCATCTTGCCTCCGGCTGTGAATGACGTCATGCCTCCAGGATGGGACTACAAAGCGCTTTAGGGGGAGAGAAGTAGCAGGCTAGCAGTGCTGAGGGATGGATGGTGTCACAGACTACACAGATGTACACAGAAAGGCGAATACAGACAATACACCTAGCAGCGCCAGCTACTGCTAGTGTGTACTATATGAAGCACTGCCAGGATTTCACCTGTGCCCCCCTCCTCAGCAAATTGTATGATCCAGCCCAGGGCACCCGCCCCTTCCTTGCACTGGTCCGGCCCCGCTTATAGACCGTACAGCCACGGTGCTCAAAGTAATGGCTGCGCGGCTCATGCAGCCATTACTTTGACAGGCTGTCTGTCATTCAAACCGGCCCACTGAGCCATCAGCCCACCGGGAAACTCCCGGTAGTCCCGATGGCCAGTACATGCCTGCATATATCTCTATAATTCACTGCTTTCTTGGCTAATATGAATGTGTGTGAGGCAGGAGAGATGGTCTAGCTCCATTACTACAACAAAGTTCTGGAACTTTCCCAGTTAATGGCCTATATTTGGCCATAAATCGAGAGTTACTTTAAGTATAAGCAGGCAACTTTAGGTGCCTAAACATCATACCTGCTTGCAGCCATCTTCTTTTTTTTTTTTGGCAGACCTTCTGAGCCAGCAGATTAAAAGTACAAATAAAATTCTACAGTCTGTGTTTTCACCTGCAGATGTGATACCCTACTTTGAGGAAGATTGAGAGATGTTTATTCATTTGCCCTCTGGAAGATTTACTCTCCTTTATGACCTGGCCATTTTTTGCTATGCCGCACTGTGCTACTTTAACTGACAGCTGCGCTGTCATGCAACGCTGTACCCAACAAAATGTATATCTTTATTTTTCACACAAATAGAGCTTTCTTTTTGTGGTATTTGATCACCTGGGTTTTTTATTTTTGATATATAAAAGAATAAAGACCGACACCTAAAAAAAAAAACTTTTACTTTCTGCTATAAAACATATCCCATGAAAAAAAAAATATCTTTTAATAAATTTTGACCAAAATGTATTCTGCTACTAAAAAAAATCCCAATACGTGTATATTGATAGGTTTGAAAGTTATAGCATCTACAAACTATGGGATATATACTGGAATTTTTATTTTTTATACTAATAATGGCAGCAATCAGTGGCTTATAATGGCACTGCAATACTGTACTGGTCTATCTGACTCTAAGTGAGGCTGGGGGACTAATTAACTGCCACTGAGATCACCAGTGCCATTATTACAGTGATCATTGCTAATAATATGTACTATCACTGTACTAATGACACTGCGCAGGAAAGGGTTAACATCTAGGGCAATCAAGGGGTTAAATATGTACCTAACATTTGTGTTTCTGTGTGTACTATGTGTTGCTTTTACTGTGGATCTAGTTCAGTTGGATCCAGTTCTTTTAAGACCAACTAGATCCCCTGTCACTGAACACAGCTCTGTGCTGTTTACACTGACAGAGCTGTGTTCTGTGAGACTCAGAGCCAATCACGGTCAATCACTGGCCGAGACCCGGTGATCAGCAGGTGCTGTGACGAATCACAACACAGCCTTGCGGGAGAGCGCATGCGCATCAACCCCCCACCACCCGTTAATGCAGAATCACATACAGTATACACGTGATTCAGTGCAGTTGTGGCCATCCTGTAGCAGTAAAGCTACAATGGGCCAGTCACTAAGTGGTTATCCTTTTAAACACATACAGAAATATATAGTGGTTTTCATTAAAAAAGGTAATTACTTAAAGCGGTTGTACACCATTAAAAAAAAAAAACCTGTAAGGGAAAGGCATAATGAGCTAGTATGCACCGCATACTAGCTCATTATGAAATACTTACCTTAGAACGAAGCTCAGACAGGTCCGCTCGTTCCTCGCAGAGGGAGCTGACATGTTCCCTCGGGGGATCCTTCCGGGTACGTGGCCCCGGCGCTGTGAGTGGCCGGAGCCGTGAGACGTCACTCCCGCGCATGCATGCTGGAGCCCATCTTTCCGGCAAGGTTTCTAACAAGATCCGGCGCTATACACCAGGCTTTCGCCGGGACCTCACTGTGCATGTGCCATGACATCAGCGGCTGTATGAAGGGCAAATATCTCCTAACTCATGCAGGTTTAGGAGATATTCATTTAACCTACAGGTAAGCCTTATTATAGGCTTACCTGTAGGTAAAAGTTAAAAAAGAGGGTATACAACTGCTTTAAAGCCAGGAGGTGGTAGGGACAAGTTAAAACACTACTGTTATTACTATGCTGTGAATAACCTGTGCAATTTTATTTATCTCCTGGTATTTAAGTCTATTCACATTACACACACTGCTAAAACTCCCCCCCACCACCACTAATTTCGTTTATACAAAGTCATATAGATTTTCAACTCAGATTTGCACAGTAAACAATTAGATAGTCAGTGCAGAGCATTCTTAATAAGAAGTGTAGTATGTTCTGTAAACTGAGCATCATGGGAGCATTTTTATTTTATATGTATTTTCAAATATTTTGAGAAAGCAATGAACATAAAATAAATGGTCAGAGTATAAGGCTCCATGCACACTGTATCTCAGTATGGTCGTTTTGGCTTTTTTTTTTAACAGCCCAAAAACGCCACTTTATTTTATCCTATGTGTCCATGCACACATGATCGTTTATTGTCTTTTATCAGCAGTGGCGTTTTTGGGCTGTTATCTGAACGCCCTGAATTGGCGTTCAAAAGTCGTTCTCCTGACCACAAAAAACGCCAGATGCCGGTAAATGCCGGTATATCGGCATCTGGTGTTTTTTGCAGTCAACGGAAGCCAATGAAGAAAAAAATGTAGATGCCGAAAAACGATGGTAAACGCCGGTAAACGCCGGTTTTGCAGTCCTCAATGGAAGCCAATGAAGAAAAAAAAAACGCTGAAAAACGCCGCTTACAAAACACTGCAAATAGAACGTTTTGTTAGCAGCGTCTCCTGCCCGACGCTGAAAGAGCCCTATAGCGTCCAGTGTGCATGGAGCCTAAACCTGTCAAAATAATAAAAGTGGCCAGAATACTATGATAAGCTAAAAAAAATTATTCCAAAATTTGCATGTATGTAGCATGGACCTCCTTGTGCCTAGAAGCATAATCAGAAATAGGCTTTCTAAATAAATGATCATATAGTCAAGTTTTATAGGCTCTTAATGATTCTAAGCTTCCTAGCAGAAGTAAAGGCTTTGTGAGCTTCAGTTTCAATACTGCCTTTCGCTGCTGTATTATAGATAAGGTGCAAAACACAAGTACATTCTATATAGAGTAAATGTAAGATACTGTATATCAGGTTTTACCATTTTGTTGGCACTAGCTACTTGGAATCTGTTATAAAATAAGTCCCCAGAAGTGATAACTACATACATAAATAAAACTACTTATTTTATTATATGGTATTCTGTTTTACATAGACCAGATACATATTAGAAAAAGATGAACTCACATAAGAGGGCCCTTTAAAAATATAATATTTATTCTGAAAGCATCTAGGAAAAGCAATATGAGCTGATCCAATTTTCTTTGCATTAATGCTATCATCTCGTATTTTGACTACCCATTTATTGTCCATCATGCAGTTAATATCCTTCTTATTTATGTTCTTGTCTCTGTTATGCTAAGAAAATCATTTCTCCTCAGCATGTATGTGGGAGCCAGTTTTATGAGTGATATATAAATAGAAAACGTCTAGCTTATCACTAGAGCCATATTGACGCTCACAGACACAAACTTTTTCTTCCACTGTAGTTCAAACATACACTTACATCTTGTTTTGTGCAGATAAACTTCTCTAGCTACCAGTTTGTTAATTAAATTCCAGTTAAGTATTGTGCTTCTTGCTTTTTTTTTTTTTTTTTAAGACGGAGAGACTCTTTAACATTTGAGGTTGCAGTTTGCATGCATTAGCCAACACAAAGGCCCGCATAAGCACAGAGATAAGATGCCTCTCTGCAGTTTTAGAATTTACAGCCTCTAAGGTGCTTTTTTTTCCCAAGGTCCTTTGCAAATGCTTGTTCAGGCAGTTTTATGCTTTGTGATGCATATTAATTTTTTTTTCTTTACATCACGGGAATTCAATTTGTTCTGTAGATTTCATTTCTGCACAGATTTAGATGTATTTCGTGTTCTCAGCTTTTAATTAACTCAGTGGTACAGCTGCTGGACAGGATATAAAAACTCATTGCTCTCCCTCTGTTATGAGTATACCACCAATCATTTGCCACTTAGACGGTGGTGCAGCAGCTATTAGTTTCCATGGTAACCTGAGTCATGGTGATTGATTCCTCGCCAGTATGGCATCACTACGGGGAGTGCAGCTTGTGAGTTCAGTGTACTTCTAACATCCATCTAATTAAAAAAGGATTACAGAATCATCCTAGTATATGCTGAACAGACGTACTGCAATTCATTTATGCAAATGTCAACACTATTAAGCATATTGTCAGAGTATTTAAGGCAAAACAAACATTCTCTGCGCTTTTTTTTTCAAAGCTAGCTTACTATCATAAAGCAAAAAAGTTTCATGTTGAAGCAAGTTAAGAGAGAATCTGCAGGCATATGCTGCATTGCAAATATCATAACCAGCTTATTTATTAATGAGTATCAATGATACACAAACAATCATAGGCGTGCGCACATAGGGTGGCAGGTGTGCCTGGGCACACCCTAATCACCCTGTACTGTGCAGATTCCCCCTGCTGCCTGGCTGCAGAGAAATGGACAGGGGAATCTCTGTCCTCAGTCCCTTTCTCTGCCCAAAAAGTGAGACATCAGAGGTTTGTTTAGACCCCTGGTATTTCACCAAAGCCCCCCAGCAGATAAATTAACAATATATATATATATATAATATTGTAAAACAATTATAAAAAAAACTAAATTGTAAAAAAATAAATAAAAATAAACTACTGACACCGATCTCTGCCATTCTGACATGTATACACACACACACACACACACACACAATCATGTGTGTTTGCGCTTTGTGGTGCACACCCTAATGCAACAGGCTGCGCACACCTATGCAAACAATGGAAGTGGAATTCTATAGGCAGCTATAGGATACTGAACATCATACATTGTCTTAAAGTTTACTAAGTAAAGCCCCGTACATGCGATCAGAAAATTGTATGGAAAATACCGCTTTCGAAGTGATCGTACGATAATCGGATCGTTAGTACAGAGCTTTTGAGAGCCGATCCTGACAGTTCATCCAATGTTTTCCATCCAGACAAGCATTTTTCTCACATGGTGCCCGATCGTACAATTTACATTTCATCAGTACAACCGTCGTTCGAAAATGCAATACAAATACACTACAACACATGACATCGCTACCGTCTGTCGTGCAAGAATTTTTGTGACTATTACCAGTGTGACTTAAAACATCAATAGCTTAGACTTTCTTTTAAATGTGGATAGCTAGAAACAGAACATATGAAATAAAATGATAATAATGTTATAACAGTTATTTATTAAAAAAAGGGCAAATCAAAAATTCACATGCTCGCTCCACCTAGTAGGATTGTTTTACTCTTGTGTTTGTGCAATCTAACATTAAATTTAGGTACAGTCACAGACAATGTTACTCACATGTCATCTGACACATCAAGCCTATTTATTTACTTTAAATTCAGGTTCAGTAACGCACAGAATCTTGTTTTAATCTTTTTTACTTTGAAAAGATCCAGTTCTTATAATTGAATTCCCACACCAGGAGGGATATTTATGCGCAGGACTTTTTTCAGCTGGAATGTGGCAGAACAGAGTTCTGCCATCTCTGGCAGTAGCCCCTTGCGCACTCTCACTTGAAACACAGAAGCCCGGCTTCTGTGTTACAAGTGACAGTGCTCATCTCCCGACAGCTCTTAACAGAACGATCCCTGTCCTTCAATCAGAGCAGGGACATGGGAGAGACAGCTGCCGGCCTACAGTGTGATACGGGCTGTGGAGGTGAGCATCCCCTGCTAAGCTTCAGCCTTGTCTGGATACTGACGCCCCCTGCTGGGTGATCTTGCTGCCATTCAACAGGTACTGGCCACTGGGGGAAAGGCGGAACTGAATAATAGCACAGTGGTCATGCAGCTGCTGAGAGGCGAGCAGATGGGGACAGTAGAGGGGTAGGGAGGATCGTGTGTGCAAAGGTGAGGGCTGTGCTGGTGCAGAGCTCAGAGCTGAAGAAAATGGCTGCAGAGCTTAACTATTGAGGAGAATTGGTTGGGGGGAGTGTTGTAGAGATAAGCTGTGGAAAAGGGGTGCAGAAGTGAGCCTTGGATGGTGCTTCAGAGGTGCACTTTCTGCATAATGCACTTTTGAACCCTGCATTCTGAGCGTAACAAACTCCTGAACCCTGTATTCTGAGTGTAACTTCTGAGTGTAACGCAGTCCTGAACTCTGCATTCTGAGCGTAACGCACTCCTGAACCCTGCACTCTATGCATAAATACAATCCCAAACCTTGTACTCTCTGCATAAACACACTCCTGCACCATGTGCTTTCTAGATGAGGCACTCCTGAACCCTGCATTCTGTGCATTACACACTCATGAACCCTGCACTTTCTGCATAACACACTCCTTAACCCTACATTGTGTGCATAGTGCACTCCTGATTCCTGCACCCCTGAATCTTACACTCTGTACAAAGTGCACCACTGAACCCTGAAATCTGAGTTTAATGCACTACTGAACCCAGCACTCCTGAACCCCTCATTCTGAACATAATGCACACCTGAACCCTACTTTCTGAGTATAGCGTGCTCCTAAACCCTTTATTGCGAGCGTAATGCATCCCTGAACCCTGCATTGTGAGCGTAAAGCACTCCTAAGCCCTGCATTCTGAGCATAACACGCTCCTTAACTGTGCACTCTATATGTAGTGCACTGCTAAACCCTGAACTCTGTATGTAACGAACTCCCATACTATGCATTCTGAGCATAATGCACTGAACCCTACACTCTGTGTTTATCCACTGCTAAACCCTGCACTTGTGTGTTATGCACTTTGGGCTTTACTTAAAGCGGTAGTAAACCCATGCAATTAACAGGTTAAAAACCAGTCCCATTTCCGGCATGTGCCGGAAATGTAAGACTCCCATTGGTTGTGCTCTAAACCATACTGTCAAACCATCCAATGGCTGGTGTCATAGCTGATCACATGTGCAGCATCATGGCAGTTTTAGATTAAACAGAGGCCAAGATGGCAGCTTCCTTGGCTGAAAATGATAGGAGGGTTTACTACCACTTTAATAATGCCCATTTAAAACCCTCCACTGTTGCAATTTGGCCCCACCCACTCTATAACATGGGTTCAGGGGGCCTGGTGGTGGGTGGGGCAGTGGGGGTTGGTGAGTTCCTGCATCTATTCTCTGAGAAAAAAAAGCCTTATTTATATTCCTTATCCATATTAAGCAAACACATACATAAAAAATTAGAGCAAAGAGTATTTTTGAGGATCATAAAAAATAAATTGCATATCCTTTAAAAAGGAAAGAAGCCCCATATTTAAACTATGTTAGAAAATGTTGAGAGACTCTGATTAATACACATGTAAAACAAATTTAGGACAAGGAATATATTAAAATAAGATTGTTTCTTTTTCAAGCACTGTTTATAATGTAACTGCTGTAATCTTCATGTTTAACTAGAAGAGTCTTTGAACGTTTTATGATAGTTTCCCTTTAAATTGTTATGCCTGAAATAAAAACACCTTAGCTAGCATATATATTTGAACAGTACATTTAGTGCACTTTGTAAGCTCTTCTAAAAAGAAACTTAGGCAAAGAATAACTAAAAGAGCATTACCCTGCTTAGCATGGCATAAAATATGCTACATTAAAAGCTTGGCTATATTTTTCACGCTTGCTATGTAAAATTGGATGCAAATGAGCTCGATATGGAACAAATCATATTCCTTTGTGGTTCTCAGAGCTGCATTGCCTTTAACACTTGGAAAATGCCATTTAAATCAATTCTAATTTAGGCTATAATAGTTAATTTTCTAAGTATAGTAAATAGCATTGAAGAATATTTTTCATGGCATATGGAGATATATGGCTGGTGAAGGCTTCTAGATATTATTTTTTCACCAAACGATTCTTGCCTTAACTCTCTCTAGTTCATTTAGGAAGCTAGAAGTAGAAGTTTCAAATTAAAGTGAGCCTGTCATTGGCAATGCAAGATAGAATTAACATACATTGCTAGAGTTGGTTGCACATTTAAGAAGGTATTCAATTATGACTTATTTTTACAGATTCAGATTGCCAAATCAGTGTTATTTTTGGTGGTTTGGATTTTCAAAAGGCCTGTGGGACAACATTACCAATTGTTACTCCAAAATACTTTTTTTGCTTTTTAAATAATTCTGCTTTTGCCAGGTACCTTTGGTTTGATTGCCAGTTCCACCATATGCCACCCTTCAATTTAAGTATCCTTGATAGACTTTTTAAAGGAAGTGGCTCAGTTTGTTTTTTTTTGGCCTAATCAAGACTGGAAACTCCCAAACCATTCTGCATTATTTTGCATAATCTGCAGCACTGTCATTCTGAACACTTCAACAACTACAGAAAGTTCCACACCTCCTCCCTGGTGATTGACATAATAAGCTCCATCCCAGCAAACAGTTCAAGAGCCCCCTGCCCTGGCAAGCAATGAGGTGGAGTCCAGGAGTGGCTGAGGACATCAGTGAAAGGGAAGCTGTGCATATGTTCATCTTTTACAACCCTTACCCAGCACATTAAAGTGGTTGTCAACTCCTGACAACCACTTTAACCTACAGGTAAGCTTATGATAAGGCTTACCTGTAGGTGCCCTGCATATTTCCTAAACCTGCACGGTTCAGAAGATATGCATTGTACTATATGTGCCAACGTCATTTCGGCACATGCGCAGTGAAGAAACGGCCTCCATGCCGTTTCTTCACTGAGATCGCGCCATGACTGGCAGCTCCCACGCGCATGCGCAGGAGTCGCGGCCCCGGAAGGAAGGGGGGCTGAAGATGGGCGCTGCCTGCTGTGGGGACAGCGCTGGACATCGCAGGCTACATTTGTAAGGTAAGTGACACATAATGGGCTACTATGCATAGTAGCCCATTATGTTTCTACTTTGCAGGGGAACATAGAGGAAGTAAACCCCATCAGGGGTTACTTCCTCTTTAAAAACAATAGAAATACAATATTAACCACACAAGGTGTGCATTGTTTTCAAGTTGGTCAGCAGGACAATGCATTTCATTTTTGAAAAGAGTAGTAAAGTACTGCTTTGTAGCACTGGGATGAAGCAATGATTATGAATTACATGATTATGTAATTAGTTAGTAGGTCTGCCCCCTTTCATTAAGACAAACATATGTTTTCTGCATGATGAGTCTAAATGAAAATGTATTATGTTAGCAGAGCAGTGGTGGCCAGACTCTTTCTGTGACATCATAGGACAGAAGGTTGACCTAGCATGCTCTATATTCTACGTAACCTATGACATCAAGCAGCACATTTGGCTGCTTACATTAGAATGTTTATATACATTATTCATCACAAAGGAGGCTGGTATGTGGAGATGTTGCTACATGAGAGTTGAAGAGAGTGTCAGAGAGGCACAATTACTGAGGGAGAAGGGCTAGAGTGAGCACTGTGACTAGTAGAAGAGGTGATGTCCCAGTGGGGGTGGATGGTAGAAGGGCCATGAAATAAAGAAGAGAGAAGTGAGTAGGAGGGAGGTGCTTTGACCAGGAGGTTTAGGTGTATTAAAGGTACTGGGCATGAGGAGGGAGGTTTGTGGAAATTTCTTAGACTGGGAAAGGGAGTTTAGGTGGCTAAGAAATAGGTGGAATGGGGGGAGGTGAGGTTACAGGTTGGTAGGAGGTGCTGTAACCCTGGAGGTTAGGTGGGTGGCAGGGAGGCACTGAGAAGGTGAGGTAGTATAAGGGGAATGGGTTGAGAGGGGAGGAGCATTTTCAACTCAGCTGAAATCTTCAGTGCCACTGGTCAGCACGTAAAGTCTCAATGCTCAGAGCCCTGTATCCCTTTGCGCTGCCTGCGGTGATATCACTCCCTGCATAGTTGCATCTGTTTAGTTGCTGGTGAATGTGACACTGTACTAGTTTCTACAAACTATGAACAGAAATGTGCTGACATGATCACAGAGCCAGCAGCACACCTCGGTTCATGGAGCTTTCAAGCAGTAGCACAGTGTTATCGGTTCCATCAGTGGGCACAATGATCTCCCATTATGCACTTCAGCAGCACAGTGCAGGAAGTGATACCACTACACATAGAAGGTAACCACCCACAGAACGGGGGCAGACATTAGTTACAGTTACTTTCCAGGCCGAATAGTGGCAACTACAATTTCACAGGTAGGGGAGCAGCTGTGTTGGCATTAGGCTTTGTGTGGGGTGAGGTAGAGCAGTGTGAGATCAGGAGTGAAGAGCAAGAGGAAGCAGAGTTTGGTCAGAGATGAAGAGCCAATGGTCCTAGGAAGCTGTCCCTGTGGCCCTAATACCCTGACACAGTCATAGGGGGACAACGAACAGAAAATTATGACTATCAAGGCCAATACAGGACGGTGGATAAGTATGAGAGGGTCCCATCCCAAAAGCATTTAGAAATGTAAAAAATGTAAACAATTTTGTAGGTCCAAATTAATATTTAAAGTTTTCTATAGTATGTGGATTGGTCAAAATCCCTGCCAGATTTGTAGTGTTGTCTGTGCTCAGTTGTCTTGGTGACAATTTCAAGAAGGAAAAAAGTGATGGAAATTCAAGATTTAACAGTTGTTATTAATACAGTAATTACCGGGAAATCTTCCAATAGGGATACCTGCTCCAATGAGAACTGACAAGGAGAAGCTTTCTCATAGCTTCATTTTACAGTCATGACAAAGTGTGGGGTACTAATGTGGAAAGGCATATTGGTTAGGTCTATGTTTTACTCTGATAAACTTTACTATTCGATAGCTATAATATATATTTTTTTAACCATAGATGTTTATTGAAAATTTTACAGTTGTACATATAAAGCATTAAGTTATCGACTAGCATATTCATACAATTTGATTGAACATCTCAGAGAAAATTGGTATACATAGACAAGTAAATGAAAAATAAGGCTTGCTCAGTTCTTTAGACCGGTAACGTTCCTTTTTTTGAGAGGTAGTGAGCGCGACCTCCTTCCTAGTCATCGTGGCTTGTCACCCAACACCCATCAGTGACCGTGGCGTGTCACCCCTCACCCATCAGTTACCATGGTGTGTCAACCGGCACATCAGTGGCCTGTCACCCAACACTGACGTGGCCTGTCATCTGTCCCTTATCACTGACCATGGCTGTCACCCATCAGTAACCACCGCCAGTCACCCGTGGCCTGTCCCCCTCACCCATCAGTGACCACCGGCAGTCAACCATCACCCATCAGTGACCATGACCAGTCACCTATCAGTAACCATTGCCAGTCACCCATCAGTGACCACTGCCAGTCACCCGTCACCCATCAGTGACCACCGCCAGTCACCCATCAGTGACCACCGCCAGTCACCCGTCACCCATAAGTGACCACCGCCAGTCACTCGTCACCCATAAGTGACCACTGCCAGTCACCCGTCACCCATCAGTGACCACCGCCAGTCACCTGTCCCCCGTCACGCATCTGTGACCACCGCCAGTCACCCGTCACACATTAGTGATCACCGCCAGACACCAGTCACCCATCAGCGACCACCGCCAGACACCCGTCACTCATCAGTGACCAACCGCCACCAGTGACTACCCACTGCCCACTGACCGTCACCAGTGACTACCCACTGACCGTTACCAATGACTATCCACTGACCAGTACCAGTGACTACCCACTACCAACTGACGGCCACCAGTGACTACCCACTCCCCCTGTCCGGTGCCCACTGACCG
>BLSH010108714.1:254251-268370 GCA_018402905.1 Glandirana rugosa
CCCCCCCCCCCCCCCAAATATTTAGCACCAGCAATCCAGAAAGTAGATGCTGATCCTGGATAATACATGAACAAACATGACCCCTGATGAACAGATGAAGGCATTTTCAATGCTTGATTACGCATGCCCATTATTCGTGTTACTCATGCTAGGTCCATTTTAAGTTCTACATGGTAATGGTAATTGAGAAAGGTAAGCAAGGTGTTTTAAAATCTAAAATTCCACTTTGAGTTTATATGCTTGAAGCGCTTTGCAAGGTGGGCTTTCAAGAGATTCCATTCAACCCCTCCAAGCATTGCCACCATCAGAAATCACAGGACCCCTTAATACATAATTGGGTTGATTTACTAAATGAGATATATGAGATGATTTAGAAATATGTTCTCTAAATTAATTGCATGAATGTTCATTTCACTTATCCAATCTTTCAACTTATTTCATCTGCATATGGCTGAATATTGAAAATTAACCAGAAATAGCATTTACAATGAATATTTTTCTAAAGTACACTCACACTTTTTTGAGTAAATATTCTTAATTCCTTTAGTAAACCATCTTCATTGTATCTCAGGCCCCTTATTATTTGCAACACAATAATGTACTTTGTCAAATAATCATAGGAGCGTGCAAGGGGTGTGCCAGGTGTGGCTGGGCACACCCTAATCTCTACGTGGGGTTCTGATTCCCCTTACTGCCCGGGTTTCCCCAATGCCCCCCCCCCCCCGCAGTGCTGCTGATTTCCCTCCTCTGCTCTCCCCCAAGCTTCTGTGGGGGATGTTTCAGGATGGAGAGTGGGGGAAGGGGCTAGTAAATATGTTATTTACCAGTGCCTTCCTGTTTCTAAATGAACACAGTGAACACACTCACTCAGGGCTGCTGATAGAAATTGTGGGGCCCCATACAGACTAACTGATGCCCCCCCCCCAAAAAAAATATTAAAGCTATTTTCCACTAAGAATACAACTGTCTCTTTCTCAGCAGATAAAACCTGGCAGCAGGGAGAGGAGGAGAGACCAGCTTTCATCTGCTGGAGGAAGAGTTCTGGAATTGTTGTCCATCACTAATCCCCCTCCCTGTGTGGGACCCCCTGTGTGCTCGGGCCCCCTACAAGAGGACTGGTGGTCCCCCCTATCAGCGGCCCTGCACTCACTCACGGTGTTCATTCTTAACTGAAGCATAGAACGCTGTGCTTATATGCTTCAGTTTGTGAATAATCAGGAAGCCGCTCAGTACAGAGCACTTCACATTCATTCACTGTCCTGTGCAGAGTCACAGGACAAGGTCACCCAGCGCTCAGGGCAAATATACCAAACTGCCCCCCCCCCCTTCCTTTAGGGTTAGGGTTAGTAGTGATGTCGCTGTCACTACTCCTGTTAGCCTTGTAACAGATGCATCTGGCACAGGGGGCCCTCATCCCTGCAATAAACCCTTGTGCCCTCCTGCCCCCCCCCTTGTCTGGGCCCTGCCCGTGCAGCTGAGGCTGCAGAGAAAGACATGTGTGTTCGAGCTTTGGGGTGCACACCCTAATGCAATAGGCTGTGCACACCTATGCAAATAATATATATCTTTATGTTATAGCTGGTAGTAGTTTGTCATATTCAACTGGAATTGTTCTGCAATATTGAAGATGTTTAGTATTACAGAACAAGCCTAGTTGGAATGGGACTACCACTAGCTATGCCATGACCTGGTTTTATGAGACCTAATTTTATGTTCTTGCTGTATATCGTAGTTTTATGTCATATCTTTTTAAAACGCTTCCAAGCTTTTTAGAAATGTATTTTCATTGTTAAACAAAAATGCGATTTGTTCCTGTCTGAGCAGTATTTACCATACAATATTAGTTCTTTTATTTTCCTGCCCCCTTTGCCCACCTCTGGAAACTGCAGCTAAATAATGCGGCAGAACTGAAGAAAGAAGGGGATAAAGGTGCTGCTGAAAGGACACACAGTGAGATAATTGTACAAGTTAAAATAATGCTTTCAGCATGTCACATCCTTTCATTTGAAAGCATACTGACTGGTGTTAAGTCCTGTAACATCTGCATTGCTAGATAATTCACACAAGAGAGCATCAGTTTATTGAGGGCCCCACATAACCCCTTGGCAAATAGCCCAGTTTTTAAGCTAATCTGTGCAAGGTATTTTCCTCTTTGTAAACTAAGCCTACAAAAGTCACCAGACGTAAAATTCTTTTTTTATTTTATGTCCATACTGTGTTCTTTTGTGGCCACAGCCGCACTTTTAAGTATTTTTCATAACAACTGCAAAAGAGAGTTATGTGTGCATAGAGAAGCTAATACATGAATCTCTTTTCTTTCCTGAGCATTCATCACTTGATAATCATTTATACTGTCCTGGTTTTATCCCCTTCAAGGTGCCTTCTCTGTTCAGCAGAATCAAATATTGCTGCAGCTCCAACATTAAAAACATTATTTTAGTCGCTACAGACATGTCTCCCTGTTAATGAAGTGAGAGATGACAGCTGGCTCACAATACCTTTCATTTTACTGTCACTCAGAATCATCTTTCAATGCCTATTTTGTAACTAGTTAGGAACTGTGTCACAATTCATTTCAAGTGCTAATTAGCAACATTGCAACCTACTTATAAAAGAGTTTCTATTTTTGAAATATGTGCTGAGAAGCTATAAACCCGAGCTCCTCGCCAAGGACAAGCTATTTGTTTATAAAATGCTAAACTATGAAATTAGTAAAAATGAATAAACTCAATCCGTTTTCTTTGTGTAAATGGAATAACATAAGGAATGAGAAATTAGATAAAAAGGATTTAATAGGCAGTTGACTGTTTATTTTTATAACGCTTACCTGAAGCTATTTTTGATGTTGTTTTTATTGCATTTTTATGATTGTTGTGATGTGTTTTAAGGTCATGTTCCATATGATTTATAATTGTGCCATTTAGTGATAATTAATCCTGCTAGAATAGATTATAATGGATATGATTATAATTTTTTCAATGGTAATTAATACCTCTGTTGGCCAAAATTATTTTCTCATCCTATGGAGGGCAAAATAGTCAGAATTTGCAATGCAATGCTAAGGATCATTGGGTCAATTATGTCTAGTCTAATGCCTCGTACACACGGGTCGACTATCGTATACAACAGGTCGTACGAATGACTTTGTATGCTAAATCGACCGTTTAGATCGCGATTAGAACAGCCGACGTACGACGGTCGTACAACAGAAGATGTATGAGCAGACTAGAAAACTTTGGTAGTACCAACAAGCGGTCATACGACCATTGTATCGCGTGTACAGAGAAGTTGGTCCAACAAGTTGTATTGTGCAAAACACGCATGCTCCGAAGTCAGGAACGGCCAGACACAAATTACATGCACCTGAACATTCTCTTTATACGTTCATAACACATCACTACGTTCAGCTTGGTTGTACAATCGTGTAGTGCATGTCAGTATGCTAGATACAACAGCCAACATACGATTTGAGCCGTTCGGTCGTATGACCGTTGCACCGTGTGTATAAGGTTTTACTAAGACAATTTTGGATTTTGGTGAGCATGTAGAAAAAATATTACTTTATTAAAAGATACATTCTCCCTTTTTGACTCCTGCCTATTTAGACAGAATGTATACTGTTTATAAATTTATAGCACCTTTATATGGTTGACTCATCTGAAACAGTATGTTTATTACTTTTTCCCATAGATGTTCAGGCAACTAATCACAATAAAGGCACTCAACGTCAATAAAGGCTAAGTTCACATTTTGTAAAAAAATAAATAAATAAATGCACATGAGTTTTCAGTTAAAAGAAGGTGCATTTATTATTTCTTTACACTTCAGTCTGCAAAGCATTGTACCCACAAACAGTAGATCATGGGTGCAATGTCAACTAGGGTTGCCACATCATCCCTTTAATCCAGGACACATATTAATTACCCAGGTTCTGTGGCTGATTAAGGTGGTAATTAAACTCACTTGGTGCCTCATCTGCATTAAATTAGCCAGGAGGAGTGACATTTTACAAAGCCAGGAGAAGTGGCATTTCCTACCGAATGGCATTTTTTTATATTGAGCGCCTATTAACGCATAGCTCTCATGATCCAAGTATCTGGTGAGTGTGGAGTGTGATCACGGCGGTGATCACGCATCAATTTTGGAAACACAGGTTATGGCAATTCCTTTATGAGGGGAGAGAGCACTAGTGATTACATGGTCACTAAATATGGGACTTCTTAATTAAAAACACTATCGTTTTTACTAAACATATGTGGATTATATGTACATGCATGTTTGTTAATAATATTTGTATGAATTTTTCACATGCGTTTGCTACACACATTCATATGTTAACTAGTTGTTTAAAAATAATTCTTTAGGTTTTGTCATCCCAGCGCAGGTTCTAGGTTTTTTATTCAGACTTATGGCCCGTACACACAATAAGAAAATTGGACTTTTTGGATCGTATATACGGGCCAAAAGACATTGCAAGTGTACCAGAGACCTACCTAACATATTCACTTATGAATTTGCCCAAGCAATGCATTAAACATTAATTTCTATAATTTGGGACACCTTAAAGGGGACCTTCAGTCATTTTTTTCTGCCAGTAAATACCTTATACAGCCCACTTCCTCTTTTTAGTCTGGTCATTAGCCTAGGCTTATGACATCATGCACAGCTCTCTCTCACTCTAATGAGAGTTTGCCAGAAAGGGAGGGGGGATGAGTCATAAGAGGGACAATGAGAGCTGCAAGGCTGTAGAGCTGGAGGCATGCCTCTGCGTGTCTGTGTAAATCCAGGAAGTGATCAGGCAGCAGCTTCAGCTGCCCACAGTTAAAATGGATGCAGCCAGACTTAGTGGAGGGAGATTTCTGCAGCATATTTGGCAAGTACAGAATCATAGTATATATAAAATAATAAGCAAAGTGGTTGGAGGGAAGCTTCAGAATGGCAAAGATGGGGAAGACTCGGCTGTCATGGTGCATGTTGGCACCAATGACAAAGTTAGAGGTAGGTGGAGTGTCCTAAAAAAAGATTTCAGGGACCTAGGAGCAAAATTGAGGACATTCAAGGTAGAAATACTACCAGTACTTCGAACAACACCAGAGAGGCAGCGGGAGATTAGGGAAGTCAACAAGTGGTGGAGGAGCTGGTGTAAAAAGGAGGGATTCGGGTTCCTGGAGAACTGGGCTGATTTCTCAATCAGTTACGAGCTCTATTGAAAGGATGGGCTACACCTAAACGGGTAAGGTGCAGACTGGCTGGGAATGAGGATGGCCAAAAAGTTAGAGGGGCTTTTAAACTAGGCAATGGGGGGGAGGGTCCAGACTTAAAAATAGCCAGAGTGGAACAGAGTTCAGGGGTTAGTATTGGTGGTAGGAGTGATAGGCCGGATAAAGAATTTAAATCCGAGGCGAGTAGTGTAACAAATCCTATATGCAAAAGAGGATTACCCAGCAAGGAAACAGTAGATGTCCAGACAAAACTACGTGGCTTGTTCACTAATGCCAGGAGTCTGGCAGACAAGATGGGAGAACTAGAGTTGCTACTGTACGAGGAGGAATTAGACTTTGTGGGAATTTCTGAGACTTGGTTCAACAGCTCTCATGATTGGCTGGCTACCATCCAGGGGTATTCCCTATATCGCAGGGACAGGGTGGGCAAAAAAGGGGGAGGGGTATGCCTGTATATAAAAAATGACATAAAAATAAATGTGAGAGATGATATTACTAGTGGATCTGTGGAGGAAGTTGAAGCCTTATGGGTAGAGCTACAAAGGGAGGATACCAGGGGGAAAGTAATACTGGGAATATGCTATAGGCCCCCTAATCAGAGGGAGAAGGGGGAGGCGGACCTCCTATCGAAATCTGGAATAGCGGCTAGGATGGGAAGTGTCATTATAATGGGGGATTTTAATTATCCAGATATTGACTGGGAGGAAGGTACTGCACGTTCAGCTAAGTTTTGCCATTTCCTAAATGTCCTGCAGGACAATTTCATGGGTCAAATGGTAAATGCACCAACAAGAGAAAAAGCATTATTAGACCTTCTGATCACTAACAACACAGACCTGATCACAGACGTGGAAGTAAGGGGCAATCTAGGAAATAGCGATCACAGGACAATTCGTTTCAGTATAAATTACACAAATAAGAAACATAAGGGGAATACAAAGACGCTGAGTTTTAAGAGAGCCAACTTCCATAAACTACGCTCCTTGTTGGAAGATGTTAGCTGGGATAAAATTCTAGGAACAATGAACGCGGAGGAAAAATGGGAGTGCTTCAAGAACATACCAAACAAAGGTATTAGCCAGTGTATCCCAATGGGAAAAAAATGTAAAAGAGCTAATCAAAGACCAGGATAGCTTAACTCCGACGTAAAGGCACACATAACAGCAAAGGAGAAGGCTTTCAAAAAATACAAGGCTGAGGGGTCCCTGTCAAATTTTCATATTTATAAAACACGCAATAAGGAATGCAAAGGTGCAATCAGAGCAGCTAAGATAGAACATGAAAGACACACAGCTGAGGAGAGTAAAAAGAATCCCAAGAAATTCTTTAAGTATATAAACAGTAAGAGAGGGAGGTCAGATCACATTGGCCCCATAAAGAATGATGAACGTAATCTGGTTGCAAAGGATGGAGAAAGCCAGATGGCTTAAACCCGAGGGTCCTTAAGGAACTTAGCCAAGTTATTGCCAGACCCTTGTACCTAATCTTTAAGAGCAGTTTTCTAACTGGTATGATACCAGCTGATTGGAAGAAAGCCAATGTAGTACCAATATATAAAAAAGGACCAAGATATATCACTGGGAACTACAGACCAGTTAGCTTAACATCAATAATTGGCAAGCCCATGGAGGGAACAATAAGGGATTACATACAAGATTATTGTAACGAGAATGGTATCATTAGCGGTAATCAACATGGGTTCATGAAGAATCGTTCTTGCCAAACCAATCTATTAACCTTCTATGAGGAGGTGAGCTTCCATCTAGATAGGGGAAGGCTTGTAGATGTGGTGCATCTGGATTTTGTGAAAGCATTTGATACAGTTCCCCATAAACGTTTACTGTACAAACTAAGGTCCCTTAACATGGATCAAAGGGTGAGCACCTGGATTGAAAATTGGCTACAAGGGGGAGTCCAGAGCGTGGTGATAAATGGGGAGTACTCAGAATGGTCTGGTGTAGAAAGTGGTGTTCCCCGAGGTTCTGTCCTGGGACCAATCCTATTCAATTTATTCATAAACTACTTGGAGGACGGGGTGAACAGCTCAATCTCAATATTTGTGGATGTTACCAATCTAAGCAGAGCAATAAACTCTCCACAGGATGTGGAAACCTTGCAAGAAGATTTGAATCAATTAATGGGGTGGGCAGACAAGTGGCAAATGAGATTTAACATAGAAAAATGTAAGATTATGCATTTGGGTACCAAGAACAAGAAAGCAAACCACTACTAGGGGGAGAGCCTCTGCGGGAATCTAGGATGGAAAAAGACCTAGGGGTCCTAGTGGAGAACAGGCTCAACAGTGGCATGCAATACCAAGCTGCTGCAAGCAAAGCTAACAAAGTGTAGGCATGCATCAGGAAAGGGATCAACTCCAGGGATAAATCAATAATTCTCCCGCTATACAAGCCTCTGGTGGGCACCAGTCCTCAGGAAGGATGTCCTGGTATTGGAAAGGGTACAGAGAAGGGCCACAAAGCTTATTAAGGGACTGGAGGACCTTAGTTATGAGGAAAGATTACAAGCACTGAACTTATTCTCTCTGGAGAAGAGACGCTTGAGAGGGGATGTGATTTCAATGTACAAATACTGTACTGGTGACCCCACAATAGATACAAAACTATTCCGTGCAAGGGAGCACACAAAGACACGCGGTCATTCACTAAAAATAGAAGAAAGGCGGTTTAACCTTAACCACTTAAGGACCGGAAGGATTTCCAGCTTTAGAACCGGAGCCCTTTTTGCGATTCGGCACTGCGTCGCTTTAACTGAAAATTGCGCGGTCGTGCAACGTTGTACCCAAACGAAATTTGCGTCCTTTTTTTCCCACAAATAGAGCTTTCTTTTGGTGGTATTTGATCACCGCTGCGTCATTTCTGATCGCCGCTATAAACAAAAGAAGAGCGACAATTTTGCAAAAAAACCCAAATTTCTTACTTTTTGCTAAAATACAAATCCAAAAAAAAAATATAAAAAAAACATTTTTTTCCATCGGTTTTGGCCGATTTATATTCTTCCTCATAATTGTGATAAAAAAAAAATCGCAATTGGCGTTTATTGATTGGTTTGCGCAAAAGTGGTCGCGTTTACGGATGATGAGAATTCATTTCTGGGGTTTTTATTTTTTACTAGAAATGGCGGCGATCTGCGATTTTTAGCGGTACTGCGATATTTCAGCGGGCATGTCGGAACATTTTGACACTTTTTTGGGACCATTGGCATTTATACAGCGATCAGTGCTATAAAAATGCACTGATTACTGTGTAAATGCCATTGGCAGTGAAGGGGTTAACCTGCAGGGGGCGCTCTAAGGGTTAACTGTGTTCCCTGGGCGTGTTCTAACTGTGGGGGGACTGCCCTAGCTGGGGAAGGGAAGTGATCACACCTTCCGTGTAGAGGAAGGCTGTGATCACAGCCCTTCCCCCCTCACAGAACGGAGGTCCGTGTTTACTTACACGGACCTCCGTTCTTTCACTCCGGGGGGGGCATCGCGGGTGGCTGGCGGGGATCAAATCCGCCGCACCCGCTCCCTGGCCCTCCCCGGACACAGTGAGCGTGCTGGGGCACCTCCGGCGGCGCGCGCGCGCTCACTGAGCATGATCTCGCGGCCGCCGTCGTATGACGGCGATCCGCGTTATCGAGCCACACTGTTGCCGTCAATTGCCGATCAGCCATCGGCAAGCCGTTAAAAAGCGTAGACGGTTCTTTACGGTAAGAGCAGTGAGGATATGGAATTCTCTTCCACAAGCAGTAGTCTCTGCTGGGAGTCTAGATAATTTAAAAAAAGTATTAGATGCACACCTAAGGGACCACAACATTGAGGGGAATACAATTTAATACTGACATTAAAAACACACACATAGGTTGGACTTGATGGACTTGTGTCTTTGTTCAACCTTGTTGACTATGTAACTATGCGACTATGTAACTATGTAACAAATTATGTGAGCAGACTGCAGTTCCTCTTTAACAGCTTGATTGTGACCCATTGCTGTAGAATGCAGAGACTTAGGGGTTGATTTACTAAACCTTGAGGCTGCAGAGAAAGGGATTGAGGAATCTATGGGGTTGATTTACTAAAGCTTGAAAGTGCAAAATTTGGTGCAGCTCCACACAGAAACCAATCAGCTTCAAGGTTTTATTGTCAAAGCTTGATTGAACAAGCTGAGGTTAGAAGCTGATTGGCTAGCATGCAAAGCTGCACCAGTTTTTGCACTCTCCAGCTTTAGTAAATCAACCCCTTACTGTCTTTATACACTACACAACAATATATTACAATGAGTCACTCTAGCAAGCAATTGTGTTGTTATTACATAAAATTAGCATATAAAATTTGTCATGTAATACTTTGTAAAACATATAATAATATTTTTTGGCTCTTCTTTGTTTATTTTAAACAAAACATTTCACTAAGTAGTAATGATGAGTGAATCTGGCCAAGCTCGATTCGCCAAGGGTTCAGTAAATCTTCTTTGAAATTCAGAGAACCCAACTGGGCAAATCCCATTAAAGCCTATAAGGAGTGAATTTTATTGTTCAATTCTGGCCATTTTAAGGGCTAATAGGCAAACTACTGTAAAAAAAAAAAAGAATGGGGAACTGGGCACGGTCATGTGAGCTACGCAAAAAAAGTAAAAACAAAAAAAATCTTGAAAATACATACATCATTTAACCTCTTGGCACCAGTATGCAAATGTGCGGCCTCTCAGAGGGTGGGTCTTAACGCAAAGTGGCCGCATATTTGCATACCAGAATGTAAATACAGCTTTGCCTAGTGACCAACAGAAAGCTCCCGATCGCTGCTTGCAATCTGGAGCTTTCCGATCATGCGACCCCTGTGACCGCCAATCATGACAATCACATTATCATAAATCCCACCCAACCTCCCAGGATCTGAAACCCCTTATAGACATGTGCAGAGCGAAAAAATTTGTTTAGTTTAGTTTAGTTTCGATTCGTTATTTACATAAGTTTGTTTAGTTAGATTTGTTTAATTTATTCGTTTTCGAATCGATTAGAAAAGTTTTCAAATTCTAATCATTTACAAATTAGTTTTTTTTCTGTTCTATTCCTTTGTTTTCTATTCTATTTTGTTCTCTTTGGAAATTGGACAACTATTCAAATTCAAGGACTTTTCAAATTTGAATTTGAAAACTATTAGGATTTGAAAACTTTTCGAATTCGAATTTGAAAAGTGTTTGAAAATTATTCAAATTCGAATTCCATCTGAGTTTTCTTTTTCGTTATTTCAGATTTGTTTAAATTCGGTATTATTGTAATTTGGAGATTCGGATACATCCGAATTTCCGAAAAATTAAAATCCGTCTGATTTTTAATTTGGAACGAAACTAACCGCACATGTCTAACCCCTTAAAGAGCCTGGAAGCACCGGTGCCAAAGGGTTAAATAACATGCTTGGAGGATGCCTTACCACTTAAGGACCGCCCCATGGACATATAGTGTAACAGGGCAGCCCTTAAGCGCAAAGTCATGTACCTGTACATGATCCTCGTGAACGGCTCTGGGGTGCGCGCAAGCGCCACCCATGGTCGTTCGATGGAGAGAGAGAAGGACGGTCTGCCTATGTAAACACAGATGTCTCTCTTCCTCAAGTGCATTTGTCCCTCACACAGTTAGAAAACACTAGCAGGGAGCACATTTAACCCATTGATGGCCCCTGGTGTTAACCCCTTCCCAGCCAGTGTCATTTATACAGTGATCAGTGCGTTTTTGAAGCACTAATCACTGTATTGGTGTCACTGGTTCCCAAAAAGTGTCACTAATTGTCAGATTTGTCTGCTGCAATGTCGCAGTCCCGCTAAAAATCGCTGATTACTGCCATTACTAGAAAAACATTTAAAAAAATGTAAGTAATAAATAAAAAAATATATATAATGAAAGAAGTAATCCTTGCAGCAAAAAACAATCAACTCGAAAATAAATGTAAACCCTAAAATACCAATTGAAACAAAACATATTTTAAAAGGGAGCCTTACTTCAGAGAAAAAAAATTTGGTATGGATGGCACACCACACAGCAGCCACAGTTTAATACTGACCTTAAAGTGATTGTAAGGCTTTGTTTTGTTTTTTTTCTTTAAAATAACAAACACGTCATACTTACCTCCTCTGTGCAGTGGTTTTGTACAGAGTGGCCCCAAACCTCGTCTTCTGGGGTCCTCCAGCGGCGCTCCTGTGACCTCCTCCGCATCGAGTGACCCATCAGGGAAAGCTTCCCTGGGGTCACACATGCGGGCGCGCTCCCGTGTCCTGCTGTTTGCATGTATTCACACAAACAGTGGGACTCTGCCCTGCCCCCTGGCCCCCGTGTCACTGGACCTGATTGACAGCAGCGGGAGCCAATGGCTCGCCTCCTATCAATCCGGCCAATGAGGACCCGTGACACCAGCTGGAGTGGATTGCTCGTAGCCGCCGCAGGAACAAACGTGCTCAGGTAAGTAAAAGGGGGGCTCTGGGGGGGGTGCATTAAGGTGAGAAACCATGGGACTTTTCAACCACTTTAAAATCAACTGCAAAATAAAATTAAAAAAAAAGCCAATAATAATAATAAAAAGGAAAAGCAAGGGATTGATTGCCCAAAGATTCAGCTATCAGAATTAAGGTTCAGCTTTCTACTTTCCCTATGCCATTTGTTTGCTGACAGGGACGGCCTGTACAAAAGCCCCATTTTGGCCCTTCTAAGCAAAAAAAAAAAATCTGAATCTCAAACCAATGTACCGACAAACTCAAACCTCATCCCTAGTTTTCAACAAAACTAAACATTTCTATTAAGACACAATTGGGGGGTCCTAAAACTGGAGCACACAGAATCTGGTGCAGCTGTGCATAGTAACTAATCATCGATTGTCAAAGCTTGATTGAAAAAGCTGATTGGTTACTATGCACAGCTGCCCCAGATTTTGCTCTAGTTTTAAGAAATCCCCCAAACCCCAGCGAGTATTGCAAACTGCCCCATAAACTTGTTGATATACAGCATTGCAAAGTTTCTAGACATTGTAATGTAGGTTGAGAGCTGAAGGTGTGCATATTCTTCATTATAAGACAAGACACAGCAGGAGGTGTTCCTGGTGATGCCAGATGGACAAATGTTATGGTAGGAGATATGTACAGAAGGTTTAGGATTAGTGTTGAGCGAACCCAAACTGTAAAGTTCGGGTCCGTACCGAACTTTGGGGTGTCCGGGACCCGGACCCGAACCCAGACATTTCAAAAAACGTTTGGGTTCGGGTTCTGGGTTCTGGTAGTTGAATCACGCATGTTGAATAGCTACAGGGCAACCAATCAACAAGCGTTTCACTGATTTGCCCTTAGAAGCCATCACAGCCATGCCTACTAATGGCATGGCTGTGAATGGCCAGTGCATCATGTGACCCAGCCTCTTTATAAGCTGGAGTCACAGTGCTGCATGTCACATGCTCTCTGAGACTCTGACTAGTGTAGGGAGAGGAAGCTGCATGCGTTTTTGTGAGGGACAGATTGCAGATATTTTAACATCTCATCCTGCATTATAGGACGATCTGATTCTGGACTAATTAGAGATTACTACTACTGCTGCTCTGAGGGACAGATTGCAGTTCTCACCCTGCATTACACAACGATCTGATTCTGACCTAATTAGAGATTTCTCATACTGCTGCTTTGAGTGACAGATTGCAGATCTCACCCTGCATTACAGAACGATCTGACTGCACTAGATAGAGGCTTCTGCTTAGAGGGACAGATTATATTGTTCTAAAATCATCTCCTAGTCCTATAGGGTCAGGTTCCAGCTGTTGCTTAGAGGGACAGATTATTGTCCAAAAATCATCGCTTACTCCTATAGGGCCAGGTTCCAGCTGTTGCTGTAAGGGACAGATTATTGTTCAAAAATCATTGCGTACTCCTATAGGGCCAGGTTCCAGCCGTTGCTGTAAGGGACAGATTATTGTTCAAAAATCATCTCCTAGTTCTAAAGGGAGAGGTTTCAGCTGTTGCTGTAAGTGACAGATTATTGTTCAAAAATCATCTCCTAGTTCTAAAAGGAGAGGTTCCAGCTGTTGCTGTAAGTGACAGATTATTTTTCAAACATCATTGCCTACTCCTATAGGGCCAGGTTCCAGCTGTTGCTGTAAGGGACAAATTATTGTTCAAAAATCATTGCCTACTCCTATAGGGCCAGGTTCCAGCTGTTGCTGTAAGTGACAGATTATTGTTCAAAAATCATCTCCTAGTTCTAAAGGGAGAGGTTCCAGCTGTTGCTGTAAGTGACAGATTATTTTTCAAACATCATTGCCTACTCATATAAGGCCAGGTTCCAGCTGTTGCTGTAAGGGACAGATTATTGTTCAAAAATCATTGCCTACTCCCATAGGACCAGGTTCCAGCTGTTGCTGTAAGGGACAGATGATTGTTCAAAAATCATTGCCTACTCCTATAGGGCCAGTTCCAGCTGTTGCTGTAAGTGACAGATTATTGTTCAAAAATAATTGCCTACTCCTATAGGACCAGGTTCCAGCTGTTGCTGTAAGTGACAAATTATTGTTCAAAAATCATCTCCTTGTTCTAAAGGGAGAGGTTCCAGCTGTTGCTGTAAGTGACAGATTCTTTTTCAAACATCTTTGCCTACTCCTATAGGGCCAGGTTCCAGCTGTTGCTGTAAGGGACAGATTATTGTTCAAAAATCATTGCCTACTCCTATAGGGCCAGGTTCTAGCTGTTGCTGTAAGTGACTTTTTATTAGACAGTGAATGTCGTTGTCGACCTTGGAGAGGGAAATCTTGATCTTCTACTAAAAACTAGTTATTAGACAGTGAATGTCGTTGTCGATCTTGGACCGGGATATCCTCATCCGTTACTAAAAACTTGTTATTAGACAGGGAATGTCGTTGTCGACCTTGG
>BLSH010108714.1:287989-302494 GCA_018402905.1 Glandirana rugosa
AGTGAAAACACCCTATGACACATATATATATATATATATATAATATATATATATATATATATATACACAGTATCCCACAAAAGTGAGTACACCCCTCACATTTTTGTAAATATTTTATTATATCTTTTCATGTGACAACACTGAAGAAATTACACTTTGCTACAATGTAAAGTAGTGAGTGTACAGCTTGTATAACAGTGTAAAATTTGCTGCCACTTCAGAATAACTCAACACACAGCCATTAATGTCTAAACTGCTGGCAACAAAAGTGAGTGCGCCCCTAAGTGAAAATGTCTGAATTGGACCCAAAGTGTCAATATTTTGTGTGGCTACCATTATTTTCCAGGACTGCCTAAACCCTCTTGGGTATGAAGTTCACCAGAACTTCACAGGTTGCCACTGAAGTCCTCTTCCACTCCTCCATGATGACATTACAGAGCTGGTGGATGTTAGAGACACTCCACCTTCCGTTTGAGGATGCTCTATAGGGTTAAGGTCTGGAGACATGCTTGGCCAGTCCATAACCTTTACCCTCACCTTCTTTAGGAAGGCAGTGGTCGTCCTGGAGGTGTGTTTGGGGTCATTATCAAGTTGGAATACTGCCCTGCAGCCCAGTCTCCGAAGGGAGGGGATCATGCTCTGCTTCAGAATGCCACAGCACATGTTGGCATTCATGGTTCACTCAATGAACTGTAACTCCCCAGTGCCGGCAGCACTCATGCAGACCATGACACTCCCACCACCATGCCTAACCGTAGGCAAGACACACTTGTCTTTGTACTCCTCACCTGGTTGCAGCCACACACGCTTGACACCATCTGAACCAAATAAGTTTATCTTGGTCTCATCAGACCACAGGACATGGTTCCAGTGATCCATGTCCTTAGTATGCTTGTCTTCAGCAAACTGTTTGTGGGCTTTCTTGTGCATCATCGTTAGAAGAGGCTTTCTTCTGGAACGACAGCCATGCAGACCAATTTGATGCAGTGGGTGGCATATGGTCTGAGTACTGACAGCCTGACTCTCCACCCCTTCAACCTCTGCAGCAATGCTGGCAGCACTCATACGTCTATTTCCCGAAGACAACCTTCTGGATATGA
Organism: Glandirana rugosa; assembly: GCA_018402905.1. Lineage (NCBI taxonomy): Eukaryota > Metazoa > Chordata > Amphibia > Anura > Ranidae > Glandirana > Glandirana rugosa. The sequence goes on from BLSH010108714.1 coordinate 289,090, forward strand.
CGCTGAGCATGTGCACTCAACTTCTATGGTCGACCATGGCGAGGCCTGTTCTGAGTGGAACATGTCCTGTTAAACTCCTGTATGGTCTTGGCCACCATGCTGCAGCTCAGTTTCAGGGTCTTGGTAATCTTCTTATAGCCTAGGCCATCTTTATGTAGAGCAACAATTCTTTTTTTCAGATCCTCAGAGAGTTCTTTGCCATGAGGTGCCATGTTGAACTTCCAGTGACCAGTATGAGAGAGTGAGAGCAATAACACCAAATTTAACATACTTGCTCCCCATCCATACCTGAGACCTTGTAACACTAAGGAGTCACATGACACCTGAGAGGGAAAATGGCTAATTGGGCCCAATTCTGACATTTTCACTTAGGCGTGTACTCACTTTTGTTGCCAGCAGTTTAGACATAAATAGCTATGTGTTGAGTTATTTTGAGGTGACAACAAATTTACACTCTTATACAAGCTGTACACTCCCTACTTTACATTGTAGCAAAGTATCATTTCTTCAGTGTTGTCAAATGAAAATATATAATAAAATATTTACAAAAATCTGAGGGGTGTACTCAATTTTGTAAGATACTGTATAAGTCTTTGCATTACCTGCCAGCTAAATGCAAGCAGAGTATGCTTTAAATACATCAAGAGGGTGAATAAAAGGGTAGTATTTTCAATATCAAACCAAGATCAAGAACACGGGGACATGACCTCAAACTAACTGGAGGAAAGTTCAAAACTAATCTTAGAAAGTATCACTTTACTGAAAGGGTAATTGATGCTTGGAATAGACCTCCAGCAGAGGTAGTGAGTCAGTAAACAGTAAGTGGTTTCAAACATGCATGGGACAAACATAGTTCTAAAGTTAACAAAAAAAATACAAAACATATAAAAAAAAACAAAAAAGGAGCAGACTAGATGGACAACTTCCTGCCTTTATATTTATATGCTGAGGCTTGCAGTTCCAGAGCAGTTGGAAAACCATAGATATTCAATTTCCACTTTGGACTTTTATAGTGGCCCAAGCCACAAGAATGAAATAAGAATATCCACCTGGTGTTTACCCTTCAGGAAATGAGAAGCTTAAAATAAAAACATTCTCTCCATGTGGTACCAATTACCTTAACTGATTTTAATTGATGCAATGCCACCCCTGTGTATGGTGGGATGTACAACTATATATATAATGGATTTGAAACACATTTTGGTATGCTATGAGTAAGGCTTTGTAAGCCGAAATGCATTAGCACTTTCTAATTCTGTGTCGGTGTTCATGTAACCAATAAAGAATGTACATCAAGAAGTTTTCCAAGTTGCTGGCTATCATCATTATGTATTTATGTTGTGGAAAGTGAACACTTTAGCCGGAGCACCGGTCTCATGTCTTTACACCCCAAGCTTTAAAAAATTACATTCAGTTTGCATGTACATAAAAGTATACATCTCAGGGTATGCTGAGGGTATTGAATGTACACATTCAGCCTAAAAACCCTGGAAAAGGGGACATTATTTTATGTGCACCACACTGCAGAACGTTTAAAGGGTATGTATGATGTTTTTGCATTATATGAGTTTTTTTAGGGGTTAAGCACTGTTGATTTTCAAGTTTTCTGTTTACTTTCTAGAAATTAAAAATGCTTTAGAAAGCTGGTTTACTACTATGCCGTCAATGGAACTGAAAAGCCTTATGTTCTGACAAGAGCTTAATATCAACATATCCGTTTACAATCACTCAAATTAATTAGAGGACAGATACACCCTCTCCATTCTTGCTAGCAAAGAAGTAGTTTTTATCTCTGCAGAAATAGTGATCAAGTGCAGAGCTAGTGCTGCCCTTATAATTTGAAAGCCCATCATGTTCTGAAAAATCAGATCTAAAATGATGCTGTAATAAATATTTATTTGTAAAGTAAAAAAAAAAAGTAATGAAAATGTACTGTATATGAATATCGTGTCACTTTTAAAAAAAAGTTAAGCTAATATAATAAAAACCAATATTGGTCCCAACCAAGTGTGATGCAATGAAGTTTTATTTAAACAGTATGACTGCTATTACATTGATTATACAGGATATCTGATCCCTTTAAAATGTACATAATCTGTAAATATGTTCTGCTTGTTCAACATACTGATTAGAAATACTGTATATTTGTATCGGTTTCAAAAAGTCAGAGACACTAAAAAGCAATGCATAACATTTGCAAGAGCTTTATCTAGTTGTGTGTTTCTGGCCTTTTTAATAACCTCTTTTTTTTCTGCAGACAAAAGGAACGTCAGTGTGGTAGGCTTCATGTTTGCTACAGGTCATTTGTTTCACTGTTATGTCTTAGTTCTTGATATTATTTTCTGCTTCCTTCAAAATAAAAAAAAGTCACTGAAGTAAGTATGTACATCACCTTGAACATTTGCCATGCTTTTAAAATGAAAACTCTGGGTAGGGCAAACTTATATTTGGTTTCATCTCTTGGCAGGAAACCCTAATTTGCCTTTCTTGGGCTTGTATACTAAAAGATGCATTCTGAACAGTTTTCCTATGTAAACTATCGTCAGGAAACTGTTTCGCTACAGGCAAAAGACATCACTTTTAATTTTTGCATTAGAAAACAACATGTAAACTAAAATATCCACAAGACATTTAAAGTTTTCACACTTTCATCCTGTCTGATTTTTGCTTGTTGAATATTTATCATGAACTGCAAACAAAATGAAATTAAATCCTTCAGCGCAACATTAAAGAAGAACATTTTTTTCTAGTTAAATCTTAATAACTAGCTGTGATCTACTTTAATGGCCTGCTGCTCACATAATGTCTATGTTTATTTGTCGTTTTTGGTTTTTTTTTCACTCACTTCAGGTTCTAATGTTGTATGAACTCCAACAACGATCAAGCACCGCTCTGAACTGTGTAGCTGTCTTTGTATAGGGATGGTAATACACTCCCTGTTGCATGTGCTCTAGCTCAGGGTGTCCTCCACACACCCAATGAACATTCAAACGTAAAGTCCAAGAAAGAGCCGACACATCCGCAATAGAATATCATTTCTTCTTTATTGCATCAAATCAATGTAATATAGCAGCGAACACTGACGCGTTTCGGCATTTGAGCCTTGTTCACAGCATATATCGCAGCCAATAAAGATGAAATTATAGCCTATTGCGGATGTGCCGGCTCTTTCTTGGACTATACGTTCTAATGTTGTATACCTTCCTGCAAATAACATAGGCTGTCTGTAGGAAAGTTAGATTGAATTGACAGTGCTTTAAAGTTAGTCAAGTAGACACTGGCTGTAAAAATGTAATTGACTGTGAAACAATGTAGTACCCTGGTCCTAAACAGGGCTGCTCACAAATTTAGTTCTGCTAGGTGGTAACTAGCCTGGCTAATTGTTAGGGTGATCCACTGACTTTTGCCCTAAGCCTGAATCGGGTGCATTTATCTCTTCTGTCGATCGGTGGAACTGCTGCCTTTGGAATTAGAATGACAAGATCACAGTGAGTTCAGATTATAAATAGACATATTTTCTCAGCCAGTGTAGCTACTTTGCATGCTGGGATATTCTATTTAAGGGGAAGGAGTCAGGTGATCAGAGTCATTTCTACCCTAGGCTGCGGCCTGGGGGCTGTATGTGTAGCAACAGCTGAAGGTTAGGCCTGAAGCCTGAGGCCCAGACACGTGTGTAAATGATCAGCCCGAGGGGAGCCTGATTATTGCAGAGGTTCAGCTGACAGGGGAACCGAATGTTACCAGAGGGGAAGGAAAAGCAGTTGCCACAAGTTGCCATTCCTGTTACCAGAGGCAAGTGAGGATCAGGGTCAGGGATAAAGGGGACGCAGTTTCCACCAAGGGACGACCACTCCTGTTATCAGAGGCCAGTGACTGGAAGTCTGAATAAGTACCAGAGCAGCCTTTTTCACTAGCCGGGGAGGGTGAAGAAGTGGGAAAGCTTCAGCAGAGTCAAGTCAGGGACCCAGCAGGTAGCGTGGGTAAAGCTTGAGGAGTATACAGCGGGTTAGCTGTGGAAGAGCTTAGGGGATCCATTGGTGGCTGGGATCTTGGAAGTCTAGTGAGAGACTGGGAGCTCAGTGTGAAGATCTGCAGTAGGATACTGTGAGATGTGAGAGAAGATCTACAACAGGATACTGTGAGTTGCACGTGCAGATCTATATTGACTGTTGGAAGTTCAGTTGCTATAGGAGACAGCAGTTCTACAAAATACAGTGTGCTGCATCCAGCTTAAAGGCCCTCTACCTGTATAGCTGTCTGCCTATTACTATTTTTGGTCTGCAGAGTCTGCCAATTGCTTTTGCATCTGCCTAAGGGTGTCCTGGCCCTAAACCCTCTCCCCCCAGTTCTTGTTAAGAGACAATCAATAAAATCTCTTTTGTTGCATTCACAAAGTGACCTGCGCCCATGTGTTCAACTTGCATTACACCCACCATGCCCAATGACCTTTACCCTGAGGAGGAATGTCAGCTGCCCCTGACTCCGGAGGTCGCCATCAAGTCTCTGGAGGGCCCCCCATGACTACAAAAATATTACTCAAGTGAGGTTATATAATAAAAGGTAACTATAGTCTTTGTTTTTTAAATAGATTTCAGCGCTGTTAAGCCAGCCATATATGGATCAAAATTGGCCAGTTTGGCATTGATCAGCCAAATTGCAATCCATGTATGGGCTGGCTGGTTGTACACAAGTTGATCTATCAATCAACTTGAGTACAACCAGCCTGTCTGTTTTTTCCCCAACAATCGGTGCTGTCAGCTATAGCCGGCAACATTAATCATTGTATTCTGAAGGTGGGGAAGGCTTATGCTGTCAAAATACAATACCACAGTGGGAGCTCATTTTTTCATTCAATCTGTGATAACAGCCACCTCTGGTACAGGAGATGAAGAGGTCCCTGCTAAAAGTCAGGCATGCTATGCCACCAAACATTGAACATCCAACTAAAATGCAGTAGACAAGCACCAATAGTGCATCCTGGCATGCACTACTTGTGAGTTGTCAGCTGTGAAGAAGTAGGCAACCCTTTTTTCAGAAAGCCCTTACTAGTGTCCCAAAAGACACTTTAAAATGCTTTGTGGCTAGCCACTACTTCAGTAGCATATTTCATTTCCCCTTCAATTTACAGTCCAACAAGGTATTCAGGTGGAAACTTAAACTTTTACACCCATTTCATTTTTATTTGTTTTTTTTACTGAAGAATTACTTGTTTAAATATGGAAATAATCTAATCTTTACACTGAACAGTTATTTGCCAGGAATCACGATTCCTCTTATACTAATCCTTTTGATGGAAGCAAATCAATGTTTCAGAATTTTAAACCTTTCTTGGTACTGACCATATCTCTGCCTGCTGCCTGAACCACATTTCTGCTTCCCATCCTGATTGATCCTTTGTCTGCATACTGACCATATCCCTCCCTGCCACTTGAACTGATCATGGTCTGTTTATGTTTCTGCTTGATGCCTGGACTGATCCTTTGTCTGCGTACTAACCAAGTCTCTGCTTGCCACCTGAGCCGACCCTAGCCTCATTGAGTTGAGGCAGAAGAACAGAGAACCAGTCTACCAAGAGGCTCTGGTGGGGGTAGTGCTACATACTAAATTTGAAAAAGTGTGACACTTAGGAGGCGTAGCAAATTGTGTTTTGAGGTGTAAGTCTAAGTATGCCCATGCTGTGTGTGGGAAGTATCTTATTAAATGGGAAACTTTGTGTGACAATATTAATAATAATTTTTCAAACAAGGCAAAAAAAAATAAATAAATAAATATTCGAAATACTCGCAATGCCTCTTAGAACATACCTTCTGGTGTCTGCTTTCCAAAACATGGTAATTTTGTGCTTTGTCTCCAGGGCCTCTAAAAATGTAACCGGCACTCGGGAAATTAGATGCCTAATTTATCCCTAAGGCCTCAAGGTACTTTTTGAATTTTAGGTTTCCTTCTAAGCAGTTAGATTGTGAAAAGTCTCACACAGGGAGTATCTCCATACTTGGGAAGAGTAACAGAATGTGTTTTAGTTGTAATTGTTAAAAATTCCCATTCTGTTTGTGAGAAATATCTTGTTAAAAATACAATAATGTGAAAAAAATCAAATTTATTTATGTTAGGAACTGCTATGATAACCCTCGGCTATCATCTCTCTGTCAGTCTGTCTTGAGGTTGGGCGCCCAAAAAAGAGAGAGAGACCGTCTTCACCCGAGGCCCAATGAACACAAGCGAACACAAGGTCTGAAAACAGACTCTAATTTTACTGGCATGATGGGCGGTTTTATACACTTTTTAGACAAAGGAATACATAATTCATACAAGGGAGGGGATATGTAATTACGTTTCTTATAGGAAAAAAGAATAGTTGTCTTGTATAGCAGTTATTAATATTTTCTCATACGCTTTCTCATGTAGAGACATCATTAGCAACTTCTTATCTGGACAATAAGTTCTCTTCAAGGTCTGTTCCTTCACACACCAGCCAGATGGCACATTCTTTCAATGTGGCGTGTAGAGGAACAAAAAACTTTGTCAGCATAAACTTCTTAAAGCAACATTTACACAAACAAGATGGAGTAACTAAGGATAATAGGTTCATTACCATCTACAATTTATATTACAAAAAATGTGATAAATAATTTACACTTCAGAAAACCCACTCTTCCTCTTACTAAACACCTTGGGGTGTCTACTTTCCAAAAAAGTGCAATTTTGGCAGTGTTCTGGTATCTTATGGCCTCAAGAAATTCGATATTCAATCAGAACATTAGGGTTGATACATTTTGAATATACTGTATATACACCATAGTTTGTAGACTCTATAACTTTCAAACAGTCTAAATAATACACACTCATTTTATCAAAGAACTGTAGCAGAACACATTTTGGTCTAACTTTATGAAGAAATAATATTTTTTTACAATGCTTCTTAAGAGAAAGTAAGAGCAACAGGGTTGTTTTTTTAATTTTCAGTCCCATTATATACCATAAAACAATTGAAAATAAAAACAGTGGTAAATAAATAACACCAAAAGAGTGCTCAATCCGCCCCAAAAATGTCTCAAATTAATTTGGGTGCAGTGTAGCATGGCTGAACGATTGTCAAAGTATCACAACATGGGAAAACTGAACAATGGCCTGGACAGGAAAGGGGTTTAACATGTTGGTCCTCAGATTAAAAAATAAATAAGTGCATGTTTGAAAGCTACTAATGTGTGCCTGAATATGGCCTAGTATTAGCTTCTTGATGTGGCTTGTACAGGAGCAATCTGACTGTAAAGTGGGATACACACTATAAGAAAATTGGGGAAACAATTGTCCGCTTTTTTTTGGGTCAAAACCAAGGAAGGAAATAATGTACAAAAATTCTCATACAATAAAAGCTTTTTTTGTTGTTTATTGTTTCTGATCATGAACAGTCTTTCATTTCTGATTTTTCTCGCATGAAAATCGTACAAAAATCGGTGCACATTAAATGAAAATTGTTCGTTCGCACAAGAAAAATTGTGGAGTTTGTCACTTCAGAATTCAGAATCGGCTGTCGAAGGTTGTGTACACACTATCAGAAAATTGTACGATCGTTCCTTGGACGAAAATGTTCAGCCAAATTTCTTATAGTGTGTAGGAGCCTAAGGCCCCTTTTACGCAGACTTTCTGATTAGGTGCGCTTGTCAGTTTTTCAGATGGACCTGATCGGATGCTCCATTCAGCCCTATGGAGCGGTGGATGTCAGCGGTGACAAGTCCGCTGACACCCACTGCTATCCGATCCAAACCTGTTTGTGAAATCCACATGGATGGAGACCTTATTTTCCATTCGTTTGGTGGTCCGTTTTCATCCGATCTCCCCATATAGGAGAGTGGGGCTCTGACAGGTCCGTCTATGCACAGTGGGTGGAGATGGAGCTGTTATCCACCTGCTCAGCGGATCAATCCCCCGCTGAGCAAAGCAGAATCCGTCGGGCGGATCGCCCATGTGAAAAGACCCTTAAGAGGGAGGAGCAGCAATAAAAGACCAGGTGTGCTAAAAATCAGATGTGCTGGAATGCTCAAGTGCTTACAAGGGACACGCTGACCATAGGGGAGAACAGAGTGACCAGGAGATAGCTCATCAGTCTGCTGCTTCTTCTTCTTCACTGTCCAGTCACAGGCTGGGGACAAGACAGTTGCATTATTTAACTACAGCAGAGGAAAAAAAGACTTTAGGATGGCTGTGCTGTCTAGCAGGGCTGTGCAATTCTCAGAAATAAATGGATCAAAATACAAAATCTTTTACTTGAGGGCAGCAGTGTTAGCTGAATAAATACAGTATATGCAGATTGTGTTTAATACTTAGCAGGACTTCAAAGTTATTGCTTTTACTGTTCCCCTTATCCCTTTGAAAAACCTTATAATTGAAAGCAATAGACTATTTGCCATCTCTAATAGTGCTAAGCACTCTGAATGTAGCAACATATGATATCTTTGTACAGGAGGGGCTTTAGATGCAACCTATTTTTATCAGCAGTAATAAAGGAGTTTTTTTTACCAAATAATAACAGGATTTGCTGACATGTGCCTTAAAGGTTATTGTTGTTAAGAGTAAAATGTAGGTACCTCAGCAAAAACTGCACCATCACAATAATGTATTCAATATATATAAAATTGCTTTATTCAAAATGAAGGGCATATCTGAAATGTCTGAAAACTCTATCTGGCCAGATCAGCAAAATAGCAAACCTGTGGTGATCACTTGGATGACTCTGACTGTCTGCAGTGTGCAGTAATCTCTGCCAGTATGTGATGGGCTCTTCTCACAAACTGAGGATATCGGTGTCAAAATGAGACAGTCTGATCAAAAATTAAACAAATGTAGCATAATCATATGAGATCCACCATTGATCCATTGTCCTGGAAACATACCAATACTATAGCATTGCAAGTGTAAATGGTTTTACTCACTTATATATGCCTCTAGGTCACATATGTCACATAACCAACTTTATTAAAGTAGAACTGAAGGCAGTTTAGTCCCAAATCAAGTTTTGATGCACAGGTCTCATAAAGTGAACAAAAAACTTAAAGAAATAAAATGAAAAACCGTAAGTCCAATTGTCCAATAAATATCCACAAGCCTGATTAAAAATCAATAACATAATCATGTAAACTTAATGTCCATTAGTGATCAATCCCAACACCAAACAAGTTGCTCTCTTTTATGCAGGTGCTTTTAGTTCTTTCAGACTATCTCCTAATTTTTGACTAAATTTACTACATGTATTTTTAGATTTCCTGTATTGGGTCATCTAAGTATCTAAGTCATATTGCTAATAAAAATGCTATTGGAATACATTTATCCCTTATAGATAGCTATTATTCAGACCTCTACCAATCCAGGATTATTGGAAGTTATATTTACCCCATATCCAGCATAATCCTATCCAACTGGCCAAATGGGGTGTTTAGCATCTAGCTTTCCCATACATTTCCTTGAGGAAATGTAATGTAGGAGGTTTCCACCAGAGAGCGCTATAGCTAGAGAGTCCTCATTTTGGTATGCCCAAATTAGTATGCTGGTTATATTTAATTGACCTTTTCATGCATAACTTATACAGTCTAATTAGGATTTTTATCTTATATTTTACACAATTTGTTGCAACTTCTTTTAACTGTTGTTTGTAAAATGTTTACCAAAACAATGAATTGGTGTGGTCAGCATGAGTAGATAAGTATTTCTAGAGGCAGATTTTGTACCGTACATTTGTCCCTCCTCCATATTGCAGGAGTTTAACCAATAGAAAGCGTCCTATCCACATAAATGTAAACTGGAAATGGCGTTATGTCACTTCCTGAAGATGCTATTATGGTGAAGAGATACCCATTAGGCTGTACCATCCAAAATGAGGCTTGCATCGCACGCCACGGCCGGAGGAAATAGCCGCATTTACACATGCTGTATACACCTAGTGCCAGAAATCAGTGTAACTTTTACCCATTTGCTTTTATATCTACTACAAAACATAGTACACTAACAGACTTTTCATCTCCTGTGGAGTCATTCTTGCATATTCTAGTTCTACCCTGAGGGAACATTGGAGAGAAAAGGTGTCAACAGTGGAACCAATCTGGTTTTCCAATTGCGATATTTGACCATCCTGTAAAAAGAACTAGAAGCACCTGTCTATAAGAGTTTGTTTGGTGTTGGGATTGATCACTAATCGATATTAAGTTGACATGATTATGCTATTGATTTTTATTCAGGCTTGTGGATATTTATTGGACAATTGAACTTATGTTTTTTCATTTTATTTGATCATATGGTTTATTTATGTATGCATATTTGCATTGATGAGCACAGTCAGCGCCAATACCTTTACACTTGCATTTATCTACTAATAGGTGAATTTATCACTTTTTAAAGGGGCAGCTACACCTATTGCTCACATCTCACAAATTGGGCACCAACCTTTGGTATTGACATATACAGTAAAACCTTGGATTGCGAGCATAATTAGTTCCGGAAACATGCTTGTAATCCAAAGCACTTGTATATCAAAGCAAATTTTCCCATAAGAAATAATGGTGTCAGAGAAGGGTCCGTGGAGGACCACGCCACAGTAATTCTCCTTTGGCACGTAGGAACGCGCCAGTGCGCATGCGCGGAAGATTTAGAACGGCCGTAGGAGATCGTGCCCCAGAGCGTACACAATACGTGACAGATCTTAGGGCCCAGTGCCCTATTTAAAGCCAGTGGAAAGAACCATTTGTTGCTGGGTGATATTCAGCTTCCCTGCGTGTTCATGTGTTCCAGTATCTGATTCTGCTTGACTTCCTGATACCGACCCCGCTTGCCCTGACCATTCTGATCTGCTTGCCCGGCTTTACCTTTGGCTTGTTCCAGTTACCTCTTTCCTGCTACTGATCTGTGTTTTACCCTTGGCCTGCTTTTGGACTTTTTCTCTATCTACTACCAGTGTATAACCCGGCTTGCTACTGACTCTGCCTGATTGATCTTCAGTGCATGACCTACGGCTCGGCTTCAGACCTTGCTCCTGGTTACCTTTCTGCTGCCACATGCTGCCTGGTACCACTGTGGGACATCAGCCCAGCAGTGTCTCCTGATTAGAGACTGCATCAGAGACGTCTCATTAGCCAACCACAGCCGGTGACCCCTGCCTCTCCGGGCACAGGGACCCTTGTTCCCAACTTAAGGGGGCGCTCTGCGCCTAGCTGCACGGGAAGCCCTCTCTGCATTTCGGCCTCCAACCAGGTAACTGACAAATGGAAACTCAGATGATTCGTTCCACAACCATTTATAAATAAATATTTCAGTTTATATTCCATATAAAAAGATTATAGTAATGTGATAGGCTGTGTAACCATAAAATGTCCATCCACAAATGGCATCCTTCACAAGGGGATTAGAAGCAAAATCCAAGAGGAGCTACAGATTATAAAAGAGAAGAGAGGCGCCTCTAAGTGTAGCAATATGGTTACAGTTAATGAAACTCACATGGCTGATGATTAACCACTTCAGCCCCGAAAGGATTTCCCACTTTAGGACCAGAGCACTTTTTGCGATACGGCACTGCGTCGCTTTAACTGACAATTGCGCGATCGTGCGACGTTGTACCAAAACAAAATTTGTGTCCTTTTTTTTCCACAAATAGAGCTTTCTTTTGGTGGTATTTGATCCCCTCTGCGTCATTTCTGATTGCCGCTATAAATAAAAAAAGAGCGACAGTTTTGCAAAGAAATCAATATTTCTTACTTTTTGCTAAAATACAAATAAAAAAAATATATAATTTTTTTTTCCATCGGTTTTGGCCGATTTATATTCTTCCTCATATTTTTGGTTAAAAAAATCGCAATCAGCATGTATTGATTGGCTTGCGCAAAAGTTGCCGCGTTTATGGATGATGAGAATTCATTTCTGAGGTTTTTATTTTTTTATTTTATTTTTTCTAGTAATGGCAGCAATCTGCGATTTTTAGCGGTACTGCAATATTGCAGCGGACATGTCGGACCATTTTGACACTTTTTGGGACCATTGGCATTTATACAGCGATCAGTGCTATAAAAATGCACTGATTATGCAGTCATTGGCAGTGAAGGGGTTAACCTGCAGGGGCGCTCTAAGGGTTAACTGTGTTCCCTGGGTGTGTTCTAACTGTATGTGGGCTGGGCTGGCAGGGGGTAGGGAGTGATCACGGCTTCCATAAACAGGAAGCCTGTGATCACAGCCCTTCCCCCCTCCATGAGAACGAGGGTCCGTGTTTACATACACGGACCTCCGTTCTCTCACTGCGGGGGGGCATCGTGGGTAGCCGGCAGCGATCGAGTCTGCCCTACCCGCTACCTGGGCCTCCTCAGACACAGTGAGCGCGCAAGTGCACCTCCGGCGCAGCGCTAGTGCTCACAGTACTAGTTATCACAGCCACCATCATATTTGCGATAACGAGCCACATTGTCGCCGTCAGACAAAGGTCGGCAGTTGGCAAGTGGTTAAAAGAGGCACATCTAAGTATACAGGCTTCCGAGGTAAAGCTGTCCAAATATACCATCCTCCGCACATCCAACTCTCACCACTGTCAGTCTGCAATCGTGACTGGGAAGACTATCCTGCAGTAGAGCGATCTGAGTGCGAGGCTTGCAGCGCTCGTGGAGCACAGTGTGGGAGGGATGACGTTGATGGCAGTGCGGAGGATGATCCATGTGGATATCTTTAAACCAGATGCCTGCATACTTACCTGTGCCTGTTTTAATCATCAACCGTGTGAGTTGCTAAATGTTGCACCTTCTTTAAATGTAACCATATTGCTACACTTAGAGGCACCTCTCTTCTCTTTTATACTCAGTTGTGACGTGACACTACTTGTGTAGCGTTACCCCCGAAGGAGCTGCTAATGTAATTTATATTATATATATCCTGCAGCCAATCACCATGGATTTTCACACTGCCAGGGGCACACACACAATCCTGCTTGTTTTCAATGACCAGTCTAGGGGATGAATTTTCATGCTTTATTGTAGAACTTGTATAGGAGAAGGGAAAACATAGGATACTCCAAGTTAACTGACTTCAGATGAGGACAACTTCTCCCTAGCTTCATTTAGCAGGCTGATCTCAGTGGTGCACTTAACATACTGGTCCTAATGAAACAAGTCCATCTTTAAGCAACAAAGGACAGGCCGGACTTTGCTTATTCAAGACACTAACCAGTGTCTCCTTTCTAACTCGGTGTAGCAGACTACCAATGGCACTTTATGGCAGGCTGACTTTAGTGGAACAGGTCCCTTTTTAACCACTTGCCGACCGTCAATCGGCAATTGACGGCGGCAAGATGGCTCTGTAACGCGGATCGCCGTCATACGACGGCGGCCGCGTGATCGACAGGAGTAGACTTCAGTCAATTGAACCTCATAGGATACAAAAG
>BLSH010108714.1:309696-326437 GCA_018402905.1 Glandirana rugosa
TTTTTATTTTATTTGTAGGGCACTTGCCCTAGTTTGAAGATGATTTTAGAACAGTTATATGGCTTCTACCGTTAATTAATACTTTTCAGACACAGTTTGAAGATGATCCACATTCACCTCCATTTTTGCTTTTTTTATGTTTTTATTTTTTTAAAAATATTTACAGTTATTTCCCTGTCCCCATTTTTTTGTAGGGCACTTGCCCTACCCTTACCCCCATTTTACTTCCTTTTGCAGCCCTCTAGGGCTTTCCAGGACTTTGTTACAGCCATTTTTGTGCATAAAAGTTCGGGTCCCCATTGATTTCAATGGGGTTCGTTGTCCGTGCGATCGTTCGGGTTCCGTCCGGACCCGGACCCGGACTTTGTCCCGAAGTTCGGACGGACCAGCAGAACCCGAACTTCCAGAGGTTCGCTCAACTCTAGTTGTGAGTCTCATAGCCTAACAATGATGATGTTATGTCATCTCTGGGAGTTTTTCGGTCAGCCTTCATTATGTTTTTAAATGGCCTACACCTTTATCAAAGGCATTTTTCAACTCTCTCTGAAAGCTGCAGTTTGTTTTTATCTACAGACTCCCCTTATCTGCATAAAAGGTGAACTATGCCTTTTATTGTATTTCTGCACTACAATTATTTAATTAAAATACACTATATAGCTGTAGTAGAAATGTCAGTGCAACAGTTTACAGAGTACAATACACTTCAAAAAAACTTGAAAGCTTCTAGATCATATTATACAATCATTTTTCAATGCCATAAATGCTGAGAAGATGTGACAGGAGAATCAGCAACAAGACGTTTAAAGACTATACTGGATTACAACAGCCACCCTAGAGCTATTCAATTATCTTGTTCATTTTGACATCTATTCAAGTTTACTGGAAGATCTTAAATCAATTTTGCATTCGCTAGTATTGTGTGAGTTGGGAACAGTTTATATATTTTGTATAGCTATATAAACAAGCTATTTTATTGGCTATGGCTGGGACATGTCTTAGGACATCTTTGTTATAAAAGATTGACCAACGTCTGAGTGCTTTTATGAATGTGAGCAGCATGTGTAAGCTATCGCTCAAACATTTCAACTTTCTTCTTGAAGCCTTCCTTGCCAATCTGTCAGTTTATCTAAACCAGTGGTCTCCAAACTGTGGCCCAGGGGCCGGATGCGGCCCTTTGCTTGCTTTTATCCAGCCCTTGGGGCATTATTCCCCCACTGTCAGCATTAATGGGGCATAGTTCCTGCCACTGACACTGATGGTGGGGCACTATTCCCCTCACTGACACCAACTATGGCACACTATTCCTCCCATTGATACCAATGATGGGTCACTATTCCTCCCACTGGTACCAATGATGGGGCACTATTCCTCCCACTGACATCAATGACAGAGCACTATTTCTCCACTGACACCAATGATGGAGCACTATTCTTCCCACTGACACCAATGATGGGGCACTATTCCTCCCACTGACACCAATGAAGGTACACTACTCCTCCCACTGGCACCAAAGATTGGACACTATTCCACCCACTGACACCAATGATGGGGCACTATTCCTCCCACTGACATCAATGATGGTACACTACTCCTCTCACTGACAGCAATGATGGGACACTTCTCCTCCTACTGACACCAATGATGGGGTACTATTCCTCCCACTGACACCAATGATGGGGCACTATTCCTTCCACTGATACCAATGAAGGTACACTACTCCTCCCACTGACACCAATGATGGGACACTATTCCTCCCACTGACACAAATGATGGGGCACTATTCCACCCACTGACACCAATGATGGGGCACTATTCCCCCCACTGACATCAATGATGGTGCACTACTCCCCCCACTGACATCAATGATGGGACACTGCTCCTCCCACTGACACCAATGATGGAACACTATTCCTCCCACTGACACCAAGGATGAGGTACTATTCCTCCCACTGACATCAATGATAGTACATTACCCCTCCCACTGACAGCAATGATGGGACACTACTCCTCCCACTGACACCAATGATGGAGCACTATTCCTCCCACTGACACCAATGATGGGGCACTATTGCTCCCACTGATACCAATGAAGGTACACTACTCCTCCCACTGACACCAATAATGGGACACTATTCCTCCCACTGACACCAATGATGGGGCACTATTCCTCCCACTGACATCAATGATGGTACACTACTCCTCTCACTGACAGCAATGATGGGACACTACTCCTCCCACTGACACCAATGATGGGGCACTATTCCTCCCACTGATACCAATGATGGTACACTACTCCTCCCACTGAAACTAATGATGGGGCACTATTCCTCCCACTGACACCAATGATGCGGCACTATTCCTCCCACGGATACCAATGATGGTACACTACTCCTCCCACTGACACCAGTGATGGGGCACTATTCCTCCCACTGACACCAATGATGTAACACTATTCCTCCCACTGACACCAAGGATGAGGCACTATCCTCCCACTGAAACCAAGGATGAGGCACTATTCCTTCCACTGACACCAATGATGCGGCACTATTCCTCCCACGGATACCAATGATGGTACACTACTCCTCCCACTGACACCAGTGATGGGGCACTATTCCTCCCACTGACACCAATGATGTAACACTATTCCTCCCACTGACACCAAGGATGAGGCACTATCCTCCCACTGAAACCAAGGATGAGGCACTATTCCTTCCACTGATACCAATGATGAGGCACTATTCCTTCCACTGACTCCACTGATGGGACAATACTCCTTCCACTGACACCAATGATGGGGCACTATTCCTCCCACTGACATCAATGATAGGGCACTATTCCTCTCACTGAAACAAATAATGGGACAATTTTCCTCCCACTGACTCCAATGATGTGGCACTATTCCTCCCATTGACACCAATGATGGGGCGCTATTCCTCCCACTGACTCCAATGATGTGACACCATTCCTTCCACTAACACCAATGATGCGGAACTATTCCCCCCCCCCCCCAATGATATCAATGATGAGGCACTATAATCCACCCTAATACCAATTATGGGGTATTGTTTAACCTCGCTGACGTCAGGACATCCCTCTGGCCACAGTCTGACCCCCTAAAGTTTGAAGAACAGTAAACTGGCTCTTTGTTTATAATGTTTGGAGACCTCTGATCTAAACCAATAATAATAAAAATAATATAGAAACATAGAAACATAGAAAAGTGACGGCAGAAAAAAGACTGAGTAGTCCATCGAGTCTGCCCCTTTTTTTTTTTTTTTTTTTTTTTTTTTTTTTAAATTTTTTTTTTTACATTTTACATTAACCTTGTTGTCTGACTATGGATTTATGTTTATCCCAATATAAACTTCTTTAGCCTGTGACAACGTATCCTTAGGGGGCAGCAGCCCTGTCCAGTACTGTGCAGTTTATGAACTTTTGACGGCAGAAAAACATGAATTTTACTATGAATTCCAATGCCCCTTAGTATCACCTCTGCCTAAACATCCCTACACAGAGTAAATATTTAGCAGGTCATTAGGAATTCACTCAGTGGTTAGCCCTGTTGGCCACCTTCCACCCAACATCCCAGGCAGGAAATTGTCAGTAAAACAGCAGCGTTTGCATCCAATCAGATGTTCATGTATTTAGACAGACAACGGGGCTGGCTGTCAGAATACAATTTCAGGAAATTCATCAATATGCGCTGTGCAGTATGGATGGAGGAATCTGTTAGAATTTTGCTGTTCAGTCAGCAGGCTGAACGGAAAGGATCTATATGTATATGGCAAACATAGCACTTATCCTAACCCTCACTTATAAACCTATCACTCCCCTAAACCTAAGTATACCTCACATCCAAATTCATCCTTAGCTCTGTACATTGTTCATGACAATTAGAAGTTGAGGCTTTATCCTGCCCAAAGCTCTACAAAGCATTTGAGCTATAGGACCCAGAACCAAACTTGCAAACATATATGTACTGTATGTAATTTCCTAATACAAGACGCAAATTATGAATTCCCACACACACCAGGGGTGGAAGAATAATATTAGAGCCATCATTTAAACTTAATATATGTCAGACCTGTACATATGTGCCTAATATAATTTCATACAGATGACAATATTGTATTTGTCTTCTACTTATGAGACTCTTTTATAAAATAGTTTAATTAGAACATCTTAAAATGTTTGTAAAGGTTAGTTTGTTTTTTTTAAATAACAAACATGTCATACTTACTTGCTCTGTGCAAGGGTTTTGCACAGAGCGGCCCCGATCCTCCTTTTCTGGGTTCCTCCGGTGGCGCTCCTTGCTCTTCCTCCTAATAATAGTGTCCCCACGAGAGACGCTTTCCCTCAGGGGCACTCTCCCGGGTGCTGCTGAGCCCCACCCCCGGCTCCCTTGTCACTGGATTTTATTGACAGCAGCAGAAGCCAATGGCTCTCGCTACTATGAATCTGTCCAATGAGGACCCGACACAGCGGCTGGAGCTGCTGGGCTTGTGCTTGTCGCTGGAACGATTGGGTTCTGGTAAGAAAAAGGGGGGCTCTGGGTGGCAGCTGCAGTACAGAAGGTTTTTCCCCTTAATGCATAAGATGAAAAACCTGGAGACTTTACAACTAAATTAGTCTTTATTACATTTGATGATAAGCTTACATGCACTTTCTAAGCCTCCTTTTTACTCAAATCCCCCCCTCCCCACTTCGCCCCTTCCCGGGCAGCACTGCCAGACTCCAATTATGTTGGTGCCCCATGTGCCTCCTGGGAACTATGGAGTCTGCAGGAGTCTCCTCACTCTCATTTGTAACTTCATTACCATGTGCATCCATTTCCGGTGGTGCAGTGCTGCACACACAGGCAGAGAAAAAAGGACACAGAGCCAGAGACATGCCTTCCCTCCACAGTGGTAACTGACAGCTTAGAAGCCCCTGTCCCCCTAGAGAAACATGGATACTTTAAGAAGGACCCCCTCCGCAGCACAGAAGAAAGAAAATCAGAAATTAGAGTGTCTCTTGACCATAGATTCCGGTAAGAATTTGGGGAATTTAGCTTATTTTAAAGAATACATACAGTATCTCACAAAAGTGAGTACACCCCTCACATTTTTGTAAATATTTTATTATATCTTTTCATGTGACAACACTGAAGAAATGAAACTTATGAAAAATAAAATATTTACAAAAATCTGAGGGGCGTACTCACTTTTGTGAGATACAGTAAACGAATAATTAGTAAAGCATAGCTAGGAAAATTGGGCATCTATTCTAAGATCAGCTTTAAAGAATAATTGGGAATAATGAGGGGTGGCACCACCCAAACTCACTTACATGAGTTTAGGCTAGCACTACAATGGCAATTAAAATTCTGCTACTATATATTTGAGTGATTTAAAGGGTATGTAAACCCAACATTTCATATTCCAGATATGCACCTGCTGTACCATGTACTTGCATGAAAAAGTATCCTGTTCTCTTTGTATTACTTCCTTTGTGTGAAATCCCTGTTGTCCCTGTCGGCCACTCTGCTTTCCTACTAAAAATTGACCACATTAAGCAGGAGAACACACCCTGGTCAGTTCTCTATCTATGCTGGGGACTGAGGTCTGCTCTCCTCCAATGATCAGACTTGTGCTGACATGACCCCCTCCAGCCTTTCACTGGGAAGATCAGTGTGCTGCTGCTTCTCCTCCTCTAGCTCTTATGCAGCTGAGAACAGATGGAATGTGATCACTTATAAAAGTGAAAAATAGTACTTACAGTGTTTTTTTATATATGTACACAAATGTTTTGTCTTTTATTTCTAAATTGAATCATTTTTTTACAAGGTGAGGGTTTACAATCACTTTAACAAATTTTATCTCATTAGCATCACATTGATTTGATTGTTCTTCAACCTGTCCTCTAAAAAGTGGTTAAATCTTTCTGGAGAAAGCCAGAGGATTAGGCCAGCTTCATGCCTTTGCATTGTAAAAATGCATGCCTTGTTAAGTTGCTATCTTGTTTATATTCCCATTGCACAAATTCTTGGAAAAAAGTCTCCTTTGTGGTGGATGCTGCAGTGATCGCCAGCTGGATACTGGATATATCATAGATAAATACACATGTTAGCCAACACACCATGGATGTTGAATTTCAGTCCAAAACTTTTATTGCAGAAAGATCACATCACAACAGGATAAGTGCAACATTTCTGAGTTACGCAGGACCCCTTTGTCATCACATGCCTGACAAAGGGGTCCTGCGTTACTCCGAAACATTGCACTTATCCTGTTGTGATGTGATCCTGCTGCAATAAAAGTTTTGGACTGAAATTCAAGATCCATGGTGTGCTTACTAAGTTACTACACATATTACCACAATATAAGGTACCTGTGGTAGGTAGTGTCTGAAGTGGAACTTGAGCGCTGAGGATTCAGATGAAAGCTTAGTTGGACAGGTCATGTCGGCAACAGATCAGGCAAATGGGTACAAAATCGGTATCCAGAGAGTGGTCAGGCAGGCAGAGGTCATGCACGAGCTGGCGGTGAAGTACCAAATCAGCAGGCTGGAGAGTAGTCAAGGATTCAGGCAGAAGTTCATACAAGGGAATCAGAATTACAGCGCAATCAAAACACCCAGGGAGCAAGTCCAACAAGCAGGCACTGAGTAACATGAAGTGCTGCTATTATGGGCTGCTTGATTAAACATTGTCCGCAGCTGGCATCAGGTGGGGCTAGTGAGTCCAAGGCAGTGCATCAAGCTGGGAGAACATTGTGAAAACTCTAGAGCTCCCCCCGTGGCACAACAGGCTGCAGCTGTGAGACCAGGAACATCCCGGTTCAATGGCACCCAGGTACATGACACACAATGCATGGTACCACACCATTGTGCGTTGTGGTACCCAAGTGGTTTCTTGCATGCTGGGGGTGCATTGACAGCCCATTCAAAATGTGCATTGTAATACATGTTAACATACTGCACTAGTTGTAAAACTGACGACATGCTTGCTGCATTGAAGGAGCACCATGGCTACTATGATACTAGCAAATGTACAACCACTGTGACTGTATTGTATGTTATATTTGCTGAAACATCACATTCTGTACACCATACTGGATAGGACATACTCCAGATTATCCCATTTTGTATGCTATGTAATATATTCAATTCTACACCCTGATGCACTCTGAATGCTGTACATTATATTGTATATTCTGTACCACTACTCATTCATACTAGGACTTCATTTCACCATTACATTTACGGCATACTTTTTCTAGTTAGATTTTATATAACATTCCAAAAAGGTCTGTGAAACGAATGCAGTAATGACTAAACACCTAAGTGCTCAATTTTATCTATATGGATATGGATTGTTGGACGTAAATATAAACACAATTCAGTTTTAAAATCAGGAGAATACTGCATTTTGGAACTACTGATTTACCATTGCTCTTATTATGAATATCTTGTGAAACTTAGTCTTGTCTCCTAGCAACCAAGGCAGGGAACAAAAAAGAAAGATGGCAACTATCTCGAGAATAATTCCCATAGGAAACCTGAATATGTATACATTGACATGTTTCTACAAACAGACATTTCAAGAAACATTTTGAAAAAGGTAAAATATAGGCTTCACATTTGAGAGTTATTTTTAAAAAATAGTTTTATATCTTAGGATAAACATTTATTTTCTTATAAACTAGTATTTGTTTGAGGTTCTTTTTTTTACAAAATATACTGTAGGTGACACAACAGGAGATGCAATCTTTCCGTGTCATATATATTTCACAGAACTCATTTTACGAGAACAAAAACAATGAAAAGACTAAAAATGACATAGCTAAAGTAAGACTTAGGTTTTTGCATCCTTGGTGTAGTTCTCCAGAACAATAGCTGAATATTAACAAAGAAAGAATCATAAACATGAGAAACATGAAAAATAGACTTTTGCTGTATTTTTCTAATCATTGAAGGTGTGATGTTGCCTGTTTCTTAATTATGGGTTTTGAGGTAGTATTAGGTCAACCTTTTTCAACCAGGGTGCCTTCAGGTTTCTTCAGGGTTGCCTCAGCAAAATGCCTAGAAATTGCCCAATTATTTTATACAAGCTAGTGGGTGGGGCAAGTCACTAAAAAAGTAACCTCAAACAAAAGGGGATTTTTAAGGCTCTTGAGTAGACTGAAAAATTGTAAAAATCCTTTTTTGTTTGAGGTTACTTTTTAGTAAATGATATGGGATGTGGCAATTTCACACAGGTACTATGGGTAATATCCTTTAGTGAGTGGATCCAACCTGCCTTTTACTTACACAAAGCCACAGGTTTTCTTCGTGCACCATTACAACCTTCCAACTGCCAGCCTCCTAATAACCAGCAATGACACCACCGGTTGATAAGGAGAATGTTGGGTGCCTGCACAGCATCCTTGCTTGCCCCTCTCCATCAGCACTTGGGGGCACATTAGGTGAGTGAGGGAGAGAAACATTGGAATACTAGTCAGGAATAGTGCGCAAAGCAGTATTTGCTTTGGAAGAATAAATTACCTCAAATGCTGGGTGTCCTAAATGTGTGGATATAACTGCATTATGTAAAACTATTTGTTTCATTTTTACATTTTAGACTGGGGTGCCTCGAAATTGTGTATAATTTTAACTGCTTCCGACCGCCTCACATACTTTTCCTGCTGCAAAGTGCCAGCGTAGCGTGAATCGCCATATATAAATGGCAATTCGGGCAGCCGCACACTGCGTAATTGTGGCTGCGGGTCAGCGGACTGGATATCCGCCGGCAAACCTGCGATCACCTAATACAGAGGAGGAACAGGGAACCACCGATGCAAGCACAGTGGTTCCCCATTCTGGTAGGGGACATAACAGTGATCTACTGATCCATGTAATCAGTAACAGTCAGATCTGTCATGCCCCTGCCAGCCCAGCCCCCACACAGTTGGAACACAGTGAGGGAACACATTTAACCCCTTGATTGCCCCCTTAGTGTTAGCCCCTTCCCTGCTAGTGGCATTTATACAGAAATCAGTGGCTATTTTTAGCTCTGATCACTGTATAAATGTCAATGGTCCCA
Source organism: Glandirana rugosa (assembly GCA_018402905.1). NCBI lineage: Eukaryota > Metazoa > Chordata > Amphibia > Anura > Ranidae > Glandirana > Glandirana rugosa. Next base: position 318,758 of record BLSH010108714.1, read on the forward strand.
AAAAGTGTCAAAAGTGTCCGATCTGACTGCCGCAATATCGCAGTTCTGATAAAAATCGCAGATCGCCACCATTACCAGTAAAAACAATTAAAAATAATAATAAAAACACCATAAATCAATTCTCATAGTTTGTAGACTCAATAACTTTTGGGTAAACCACTCAATAAACCCTTATTGTGATTTTATTTTCCAAAAATATGTAGAATACATTTTGGCCTAAACTGATGAATTAATTTGTTCTTTTATATATTTTGTGTGAATATTTATTATAGCAAAAAAAAAAAATATTGTTCAAAATTGTCCCTATTTTTTTGCTTATAATGCAAAAAATAAAAATGGCAGAGGTGATCAAATACCACCAAAAGAAAGCTCTACTTGTGGGAAAAAAAGGACATCAATTTTGTTTGGGTACAACGCCACACGACAGCGCAATTGTCAGTTAAAGCAACACAGTGCCGAATCGCAAAAAGTGCTCTGATCAGAAAGGGAGTAAATCCTTCCGGGACTGAAGTGGTTAAAGGGTGCCCAGACAGAAAAAAAGATTGCCAAACACTGAAAAGGTATAAGAAGAAAAAGAAAGCTAAAAGGAATTATGTGCCCCCCCCAACCAAGAAGGCATAGACCGGGGGGAGGAATGGAATCAACTATATTCTGTGTTAGAAACTCAGGCTAGAGGACCATCATTATTAAACATGGGATTGCAGACCCCACAAGCACCTAAATTAAATAGCTAACCAAATGAAACAACAAAAGAAAACCATCTTGGAAAATATTAGGTCACAACCCTTTACTGGGGATAAAAGCAAATGCATAAAATCATTAAACTTTCTTTAAACTTTATACCCATAAGAAAACCAATAATTATTTTAAATAAATATCAAACACCAAGGTTTGTCACCAAGACTCAAGCTGAATGTAGCAGTCCATTAGCCCCGGAAGTACCCCCTTCCTGACCAGAGCACTTTTTGCGATACGGCACTGCATCGCTTTAACTGACAATTGCGCAGCCCTGCGACACTGTACCCAAACAAAATTGACATCCTTTTTTTCCCACAAATAGAGCTTTCTTATGGTGGTATTTGATCACATCTGCATTTTTTGGGGTTTTTTTTGCTCTATAAACAAACAGCAACAATTTTGAAATACGCCACCAAGCACAATTATTTCTGGTTTAACAGCCACTTCTACAGACAAGACAAAGGAGTTGCAATGGGCGCCAAGTTTGCCCCCAGCTTGGCAAATCTTTTTATGGCCAAGTGGGAGGAGGACGTCATATATGACAACAGGAGGCCTCAGCTGGTTCTGTGGGCCATATACATAGATGACGTCCTCCTCCTATGGAAGGGTACGGAGGATGAGCTGGATAACTTCTTCTCCTTTCTCAACACCAATGACAGGGGCATCTCTTGTGAGTTTGCTGCCAGTCATAACACCATACATTTTCTTGACCTAGAGATCACTAAGACGGAGGACGGTTTGAAAACACGCACGTACTTTAAACCCATGGATAGAAACGGATACATTTCTACCGATAGCTGCCATCACAATTCTTGGCTTAAGTCTGTCCCGAGGAGTCAATTCCTCAGAATTAGGAGGAACTGCACAGACATGGATGACTTTAGATCCCAGGCCCTGGTTCTTAAGGACAGATTTCTTGATAAGGGATATGAAGAATCCTTAATAGATGAGGAAATCAGAAGAGCCCAAGATACCGATAGAAGAACCCTGACGTGCGCACAACCGAGACCCCCAGACGACAGAGATCAACACTTCAAATGGTCAATGGTCACCTCTTTCTCAACACAACACAGGAAGTTCCTGAACATTGTCCGCAGGCACTGGGGTATACTACAGAGTGACCGAGTCCTGGGACCCTTATTACCCGAAAAGGCAAAAGTGATCTTCAGAGGTGTCCCCTCGTTAAGACACAAAATTGCACCCAACGTCCTGGACCCCCCGGTGAGACCATCCTTCTTTCACAATCTGAAAGGTTTTTACCCTTGTAGGAGGTGCAGAGTGTGTAAATTGAATCACTGCAAGGACAGGAAGATTCTCACATTCTCCTCTACCACCACAGGGGCCTCATATAATGTTAGACACTTCTGTACATGCGAGACCAAAAATATAGTCTACATGATCACTTGCCCTTGTGGCAAACAATATATTGGGCGTACCATCAGAACATTCTCGATTAGAGTGAGTGAGCACATCACGAACATTATAAAAGGAAAAACGAACCATAGTGTGCCCAAACACTACCTCAGGGCACACGGCAGGAATCCCAGTGGCACTACTTTCTCAATAATAGATAAATTTGTCCCACATTGGTGGGGGAGCAACAACACAAGGGGTGTGTCACAAAAAGAGGTATACTGGATATACCAGCTTAAAACTTACACCCCTTATGGGTTAAACATAGATTGGGATATCAACTCTTTCATCAACCAATCTTGAATATAAGCTAGGCTTGGTAGGTTCAATATGGGATGTGCGTGATCCATGTCCTGCACGTTCCATACTTGACCACAATAGGGAATTACCAATCGATGTTGACCTTGTCCTTTATGTACCACACTTGAACTTAATATGAAGTTGCTGACTAATTTTTACTTGTGAAGCCTCATTCACCTTTAAATGGTACATAGTATCATTTTACAGTTCAACCTTTTTTTACCACAGGGGCCGTTTTCTCTATGCCTTAATACATGGAATCTGCACTATCGTGCATTTGCATTAATAAACCCCCTTTTTTTTCATTTTTTTATAATTATATTTTTTTCATATGTTTTCACTACATTCACACGCATTTTCTTCATTATTTTTTATGCTTTTATGAATTATTTTTTTCAAGTTAGACACAATTTTTTCTTATATGGTACCATACACAGGCGATTGTCTCCATGCAATATCGGCACAATCCGTTTACCATAAACACATTTATTTTGTCACTAAGCTCATTTAAATCCTTTTGCTGCGTGACCCACTGGAGCCCGCGGTACATAAAGTGCCCACTCTTACTCCCATTAATCTATATTATACATCACGATCAGCACTTCTTTACACTGTCAATCATATAGACCAACCCGCCCCTGTCAGCAAAGGAGGTTTACTCTCGGTCTTACACTTCCGGTTAGCGGCATCCGCTCTTTCGGGCGGATGTGACGTCATGCCATGTTGAGAACTGTCTCCGGTCCTAGCCAAATATCACAGGCTACACATTTTTTTGAACCACAGCCTGGATTGAGTCTGCATGAGCACGGCGGCACACTGTATCTCCCTCAATTTTTTTGTTTTTATTTAACGGTTATAATTGTGGACTGTTTACTTCCGGGTCAACCGGAAACCACGATCACATTATTGTTTAATATTGACAATATTTTTTACTACTTTCCACGTTTTCCCGTACCTACATTATGTACTACCTATTTGTCCTACAATATAGGTGGTCCTTGGGGGTCCTTCTTACCTTTTTACCTTGATACATCCGATCACACCGGAAGTACTTCCATGTATGTCCACCACGAGCATAGTGGGCGGGATCTGAGCTCCCCTGATTAAAGGTGCATGACTGCTATATATACTGCAGCAATTTTGTGCATGGGTTACCCCAGATGACTATGTTTATATGAAATGCGTCGGGAACCTATTGCCTGGATTTGCTGCACACATGTGAATTTTATTCTCTTACCCTTTGGGCGATTTTTAAACCTTTTATATAATAAATATACCTCACACCACGAGGTTTTACACTATCTGAGTTTTCTCCATCCCTTCTGATCTCACTCTGACTGTGAACAATCGATCTACTCTTCACCCAATACCACTACGGATGAGTGGCAGGTTATCTTTGTCTTTCAAGCAAGACCTACGCTTGTTCGCCCCGGAATGTGTGATGTACCATCGGGACAGTGAAGGAAGGACGTCCGACCATCCGGAGACCCTGGACCCGTAGGTGGCACCCTTACAGCATCCTGTGAACCTCCCCCCAACCATTGGGGGAGCGGGGGACGTCTACACCTGTTTCCAGCAATACCTTGGTACCCGGTGTGGGTCCAACGCCTTCACTTATCCTACGTCTGGTAAGCCTCCATCTTAACAGGACTGGAGAATTCTTTATCCTTCCTTGTTGATTTGACTACTTATTGCAACATCTTGCTTGAAGATTTCATGCTCTGATTTATCCAACCACCCCTTGAGGATATTGACTGTTATGAACTTTCTTTATTTAAACGCATCCATTTGCATATCATGGTCCTTACTATGATAGCTAGATTATGTGGCTGAGCGCTGTATCGATTTTAAAAATTTTGAAAAAAAAAACATTTTTTTTTTTATTTTTTGCTATAATAAATATCCAAAAAAAAATAAATAAATAAATAATGTATTCCTCGATTTAGGCCAGTATATATTATTCAACATATTTTTGGTAAAACAAAAAAAATCACAATAGGCGTATATTGAATGGGTTGCGCAAAAGTTATTGCATCTACAAACTATGGGAATAGATTTATGGCATTTTCTTTTTTTTTTCTACTAATAATGGCAGCGATCTGTGATTTTTATCAGAACTGGGACATTGCAGCAGATAGATCGGACACTTTTGACACTTTTTTGGGACCAATCACATTTATATAGCGATCAGAGCGTTAAATAGCAACTGATTACTGTATAAATGTCACTGGCAGGGAAGGGGTTCAACTGTAGGGGGCGATCAAGGGGTTAAATGTGTTCCCTCACTGTGTTCTTACTGCGTGGGGGCTGGGCTGGATGGGACATGACAGATCGAACTGATCCCGATTACAGGGAACAGTAGATCAGTGTCATGTCCCCTGACAGAACGGGGATCTGCCTTGTTTACATTGGCGGATCCCTGTTCTGCCTCTGTAGAAGGTGATCGTGGGCCGCAAGCGGGCATCGAGTCCACCCGACCTGCGGACGTGCTCATGGAGCGTGCAGCGGGTGCGCGCTCAGCCGCAAATCGCGCATTTTTGGCCGACGTACAATGACGGCAGGTCTGACCTCTGACAGACACCTCAGGAAGAAGATATTTAAAGGTGAGTGTGACTCTCAGTTGGATGACAGGTTTCCCTCAGAAAGTCCATAGCCTATCAAAGGGCGAGAAGCAACCAACTGATCTGTCTAGCAACAGTTGATAGATGAAATCCTGCCTGAATACAGAAAAAGAGGTACCTGAAACAGACAAAAGAAGAGTTAAGAAACTACCCAGTACAAAGACCCTATCAACAACTAAAACATCCCATGGGGCCACTGCATAATGCTTGCAGCCCTGAAATTAAAATAAACATGCATAAATATTAACACACAAAATGAAAACATTGATTCATTTTAATACGCTTAGGGATCTATTTAACTGCTTGCCGACCAGCCGCCTTCATTATACTGCGGCAGGTTGGCACGGCTGCGTGAATCGCCGCAGGTGTATTTCGGACGCGTACATGGAGATCTGTGGTGATTCGTTAGTGGGGGAGCCAACCAGCGGGTTCGGTGGACTCGATGTCTGCCGGCCACACGCGATCAATCCAGAGAGCGGCAGAATGGGGATTCCCGTTCTGTCAGGGGACTAGAGAGAGACAGTGATCTCTCTCCCCCTCCAGTCAGCCCAGGCCCCATTAAGTTAGAAACACCTCCCAGGGAACACATTTAACCCCTTGATCACCCCTAGTGCTAACCCCTTCCCTGCCAGTGACATTTATACAGTAATCAGTGCATTTTTATAGCACTGATTGCTGTGTAAATGTCACTGGTCCCAAAAAAGTGTCAAAAGTGTCCAATCTGTCCACCACAATGTCGCAGTCCTGCTAAAAATCGCTGATTACCGCCATTACTATTAAAAAAAATTATAATAAAAATGCCATAAATCTATCCCCTATTTTGTAGACACGTTAACTTTTGCACAAACCAATCAATATACGTTTATTGAGATTTTTTTACCAAAAATATGTAGAATACATATTGGCCTAAACTGAGGGAGAAATTCGTTTTTTACTTTTTTTTGGATATTTATTATAGCAAAAAGTAAAAAATATTGTTTTTTTTTTTCAAAATTGTCGCAAATTTTTTGTTTATAGCGTAAAAAATAAAAACTGCAGATGTGATCAATTTCCACCAAAAGAAAGCTCTGTTTGTGGGGAAAAATGGACATGAATTTCGTTTAGGTACAAGGACCGCGCAATTGTCAGTTAAAGTGACGCAGTGACATATTGCAAAAAATGGCCTGGTCAGGAAGTGGGTAAATCCTTCCCGGGCTGAAGTGGTTAAAATGCAGCAGGATGGCCATACCGTAGCCATATCAATGGTTAAAAAAGTAACAAACACCATGCATTTATAAAGCATGGTGATGTGCTTTACAAATGTATATTGTGCTCTACTGGCTTTGGGGGCCTGAAGCCAGTAGAGTGCAAACAATAATTGGAAGACGGAAACAAAAAAAGGCAGAAGGAGAGCTCAGTCATGTGACATGTCAATCCAATCACAAAGCTCTCTGTTGTGTTAAGTCACATACTGTGGCTTGTGTTTTATGAATGGGTACTCAAGTTAAAAATAGCAATATTCACTCTGTCTTATATATTAGCCCCTTTGTATAATTTTTGGTATGCATTTTTTAAAAAACCCTGTTATGTTATTCCTCTAAGGTAATGCAGGACTTGTATAATTATTTCTTTGGCTGATTGTTGTTCTTCGCCATATTCAAATTTTCCTGTGCAAGCACTATAGAAGATTTGTATACTCATAGCCATCGTTATATAAAAAAAGAATCATATCAGCTGTTAGTTAGCCTTTACCAAAATATTGCTTATGCAGGTAAGAAACACCTGTAGAAAAAACCCAAACTGTGCTAATTTATGTGTAGACCAATTACATACCTCCATAAGCCTGGCTGAAAAACTCCCAGAGAATGCATCATCCCATCCTGGCTTGTTGCTAGTTCACTCCCAGCAGATTCACATGCACTCTCTCTTCCATGGCACAGTAGCTCTGAGCTCAGAGATGCTGTGAAAGAGGAGATAGTGAACTACACATGTGGTGGGGGGACGGAGAGGGTTGTAAGCTAGCTTTTTTGAAGATGGGAGTGAGCAGTAGTGGCTTAGCAATGTCCTAGCTAATGTGTGATTAGCTAAGGGTGCATAGAATAGGAGAGGATAGGAATTTTCATACGACGAACGATCTGCCTATTTTCGGATCGTTAGTATGGTGCTTTCAACAGCCGATTCAGATTTTTCGGACGACAAAAGCTGGATGTGCAGACTATAACATTTTTGTCGGATGTGACCACAATGTCCGATTTTCGTATAAATAGTGCGGTTTTCGTCTCAAAAAAATCGTAAGTGCAAGATTACGCATGCTCAGAAACAAAAAGATACATACAAAGCTATTCAACACATTACGTCTCTTCTGACGTTGAATTCAGTCATACAATACTTTTTATATTGTTATTAACCTCTGCACTTTCGACATAAGACTAGCATCCAACAAAAAACGGATGTTCGGTCGTCCGAAAATCGGATCATGTGTATAAGGCTTAAGGCTGGGTTCACACTTAATTCAGATGCGGTTTACAGCAGGCGTCTGGTCAGTGGCGGCTGGTGCTCAATATTTTGGGGGGGACAGCAAACAAACAAATCTTCCCCCCTCACTCGCACTACCACCCGTCTGCCCCCC
>BLSH010108714.1:326447-343509 GCA_018402905.1 Glandirana rugosa
GCCCCCCCCCCCCCCCCGCCGTGGGAGATGGACTGGAAGGCGGCAGATCAGTGGCTTTACCTTAGGCTGCTCCTTGCTCCAGCTTGTTGCGGGAAGTTCAGGGCCGTTGCCTCTCCTCCCGACCGAACAGGAAGTTAGTCCTGAGACCCGATTGTCTGGGAGTCCCCGTTCTCCATTTCAGGGGAAAATCAGGCCCGAATCTTTGCCTGAATTCGGACCTGAAACTGAGCTAAAGACACACAGGACCCCTGTGCAGCCGTCCCGGAGATGTGTGAACCGACTCCATTGAGAGCCGGCCACAGTCTCCTGTGTGGGGGAACCCAAATCCAATTCACATAAGTGTGATCCCAGCCTAACTGACATTTTCCAAGCAGATTTAAATCTAAATGGTGGGTGTAAGGAAACAAATATCAGTTCTTACTCAGAGTCACAACACATTATAGATGAGTCTGATAATGAGTGGCATCTTATCAGTACTGTGTTGGAGTGTTATATGGGCGTGATTCTTCATGGAGTATCCATAGCTCACTGTGAGAAAGAATGAAAATGTAAAACATTTAGGTATACAGTAAATACATCTTTTGCATTCTATGATCCACTTGGACCTTTGTATACTTGCTTTAAAACTTTTATCTTACATTTTCTACATATATCTGCCTTTTGCCCTTCACTGTAATTAAAGTTTACATTTTGCTATGTAAATTAACACTGTAATAGTTAGCAATATTTCTATTTATTGCAAGCACAATCAACCAGCAGGTAAACTGGACTAGGATAATAGGTATTTGAGCATAATACTGGAGGATTTCCATAATGTTTAAATACCGATAGCTGTCACACAAAAGACACATAAAACATGAAAAAAAAATCACAAGCTGTATGAGCTTTTCGTTGCACAAAAATGAATCTTTTGTTGGGCATTTTCTTTCTTCTTCATGAAATCAGTACAGGTCATTATTACACCAGCTAAGAGTTATTGTAAGTAGATAGGTTACCATAAAAGCAGCCTTTTATTTGTCCAGACAGTAATTCTGATGTATGACATGTGACGTTTAAGTGTCATTAGATGGATCTCCGAAGAAATTGGAAGAAATTGGAAGGCTCTGTTCCGTGTGCTATTGTTTGACCTGAAGTGCCAAAAAATTCTATTTGCACATCAGCATGTATGCTTGATCAATTATGCGTCTTTTCAGAGAGATTTTTAGCATTTTACAAAGTTTAAATATTTTTTTTTCAATCCCCCCCTTTTGCATTAAAAAAAAATGCCAAACTTTACTTACTCTCTCCATGCTCCAGCGTTTCCCCGGCTTCATTGTTCCTTATCTATCCAGTGCCAGTAGTCCTCTTCTGGCAAAAATATCATCCTGTTGATTTCTTGTAAGCCCAACTTGTTGTTTGCACCCTGGGCTCACAGTATTCCAGAACTTAGTGGCACCCACACGTCATTATGTGAGCGTGACAGGAACAGTGCCCACCTTCTGCTACCACTTTGGAAGAAGAGGTATCACCAGACCAGCTATAAGACTGCAGGTAAAAAAGTATGTTAAAAATGAATGGGGGGCTTTGAGGGTTGGGAAGAGGTGGGTGGCTGGGCAGGGGGGGGGGGGGAGTCTGGCAATTAGCTGGAGTTTTGCTTTAATGAGTATTTTACAATCACTGAAAGTTTTGAGATTTTTTTGTATGGACAGAGTGGAGGCAGCAGCTCTCACCTATAGCACGCGCTACCATCTGTGCCGAACACCCCATTAGCATCTGCATACATTTCCCCCATTAGCATCTGCATACATATCCATTAGCATCTGCATACATTTTTACATGCAAATAAAGGAGTAAATGGTCTTGTACTAGGAAATGTCATTTCTCTTTGCATATACTGCAAACTACCAAAATGAGGGGACCAATCGTATGAGGAACAAGGATAAAACATCAGCGGAGGTCTTTGTTCTAACAAACAACAAATTGGCTGTGAAGGTGCATCACCCCCTCGAGGGGAGATATACCTGGTGAGTGTATTGGCATAGGAGAGCACAGAGTGAAGCACCAGCACCTTTATTTTTTACAAGCATGGCTAAAGCACAAGTCACTTTGTTGTCAATTTGTTCTTGAATGAGGGTTTTCACCTTAAATATATATAGACTATCCACCGATATCAGGACTTGAATAAATTAACAAAATTCCCACCCTGGAAACTATCTTTTTGAACTCCTGCCATCTGACAGGAGGTTCAGAAATATAAAGGTGAGGACAAATAGGGGTTGATTTACTAAAGCTTGAAAGTGCAACATTTGGTGCAGCTCCACACAGAAACCAATCAGCTTCAAGGTTTTATTGTCAAAGCTTGATTGAACAAGCTGAAGTTAGAAGCTGATTGGCTAGCATGAACAGCTGCACCAGTTTTTGCACTCTCCGGCTTTAGTAAATCAACCCCATAGATTTAAGGAAAGTTTCTTTCCAAGAGCTATCGAAGCCCTAAATGGTAATTTTTGAAAAATAGTATTTAACTGTAGGTGACTTGGCTTGCTGCTGTAGCGGGGGGTTTCTTTTTAGGTCTTTGTTACTTCGGGGTAAAATTGTCTATATGTGTGTATGTTGAGGTTGTTTATATATGTGTGGAGCTTTTTATAGAATTTCATTGTAATTTGCATTGCAATGACAATAAAGTATTTATTTATTACCATTTTATTGCTTTGGTTCTTCTGTGTTTTTATGATTCTTGACTTGCACATGTCTATCTAATCGGAGAACAGTTTATTAGGAATTTGCACTTGTTTTGTAGCACTGGCACTTGTCACTTTATTAACATGAATTGTTTCATACATACTTTATAGCACTTTATTAGAAGGAATTGTTTTGTATTGATGTTACATCCCTTGGCATTGAATACCTATTGAAAAAATTGCTTTATACACATATATTTTATAAGACATGGTGAAAGGATTGCATACAAACACCAGTACTTTAACATGTACACAGAGCAGCGCCATGCCCACTAAGAGCTCTCAAAACTTATTGTATGAACCCTACCCAGGTAGGGTCACAGTGGAGACACACAACCAAACCACTGCCAAGTGCTCATGTTATAATGCCCCAGAATGTAAAATGCCCATGGGCCATATGTGTGGGACTGATGTTAGTGATGACTGGAAGTCCAGAGCCCAGTAACATTAGTAGCCAGAAGTGAAATAGAAAACAGCAAACATTCATTGGCAGACTCCCATTTCGGGGACCTGGAGAAGGCCAGGGAGGCCCTGAGCGAACTGCTCTACCAAAAGACCATACATCACTTTGCCTGGGCAAGGCTCTCTCTGTTTGAATTTTCAAATAAGCCAGGCTCAATGCTGGCAAGGGCTCTACGTGGCCTGAGGAGGCACACCTTCATTGCATACATTGCCACTAGGCAGGGGTCCAAGGTGCACACCTCTGAGGGAATGGCTCTGAAATTTTGTGCTTTCTATCAGAGGTTCTATAATCTGCACCCCACCTTAACACCTGAGGATGTTGCGACTTGGACAGAGTTGGCAAGGGAAAACATTAGGGCTTCAGGTATGCCCACATTACCGAATGAGATTAGATACTCCTTGGAGTCTGAGATCACAGAGGAGGAACTTGGTGTGGCCTTAGCTCAAACCAAGCCACAGAAGGTGCCGGGGCCTGATGGCTTTACCGTGACTTATTATCACACTTTCTCTTTCACCTTAGCTCCGCACTTCTTGACAGCCTATAATGTCCTGATAGGGGAGGGTTCCATGCCAGCAGACACACTGAGGGTCTATATCTCGCTCATACCAAAAGAGGGAAAGGACCTATTCCCAGTGTGGAAATTATCGTTCACTCGCGCTACTAAACATGGATCTGAAGCTTTTTTCAAAGATTTTGTCAAACCGTCTTCTTCCACACATCCCAAAGTTGATACATTTGGATAGGGATGGGCCAAACACCCCCCGGTTCGGTTCGCACCAGAACATGCGAACAGATAAGAAATTTGTGCGAACACCGTTAAAGTCTATGAGACCTGAACATGAAAAATCAAAAGTGCTAATTTTAAAGGCTTAAAGTTATTTCCATAAAAAGTGTATGGGGGGCCCGGGTACTGCCCTAGGGGACATGTATCAATGCAAAAAAAAGTTTTTAAATCAATCATTTTTTCAGGAGCAGTGATTTTAATAATGCTTAAAGTGAAACAAGAAAAATGGTTTGGTCGTGTACAATTTATTTCCCCACCATCCCTGGGGACACTTTGTGGCTGTCCTGCTTTTTTTTTTACCTATTACTAACTCTTGTGCTTCAGTGGACATCATAACACAATGATGGGGAGACTGTCTTTCAGCACCCAATCTGTTTGTGTTGTGTAGCATTTACAGTGAAGGCAGCAGCTCTCATATATAGCACACGTAACCATCTGCGTGGAACACCCCAACTAATCCATTTTACAATCACTGTTGAAGTTTTTTAGGCATATTATGGTTTACATGCATTTTGATAGTTAGACACAAGGTTTTACATAAACCAAAAATAAAATTAAAAAAGAATCAAAATACTAGGAAAATGCAACCAGGACATTGAAAATGCGCACAACGACAATGCAGGACCCTCCCAGCAGAAAGCAATGCAGTTGCTCCTGTAAAGGATTTTACAAGCATTTCAAGCAATTCCAAATTATTGGAAACACTCATAATGTGACACAGGTCTGGTAAACATCCCTTAGATATGCACTATTTACTTATGCAGTGGTAAAAAAAATCATAAATACCATTGGTACAACAATCACCACAGCAGCTCATGAGGCTACCATGGAGACTAGGGTGTGGGAGCCAGTGGGGCTCCACGGATTCAAGAGGATGGATGGCAGAGCCTTTTCAGTTTTTCCCTATGTTAGAATCCTTTTTTGGGGCCCAGTCAGTATCCATAATGCAAACTGATCTCAAGTCTCATGTTTGCCTCAGGGCAGGATCAACATTGAAGCATTTCCTCTCTAAGGTAAGTAACTACTAGCATCAATGCTTTTGCTAAGTTTTCCTTCTACAATCCACAAAAGTAAGAAGGCATTGCCCTTCCGTCTGGCCATCAATATAAGTTGGGGAATTTTCATTCTCATCAACCACATGTCAAGGAGCATTGTTCTTCCGCCCAATCACCAATATAAAAGGGAGCATTTTTCTTGTCATCGACCACCAATGTAAGTTTGGGCATTCTTCTTGCTTCTGACCACCAATGTATGAACAGGAATTCTTCCTCCTTCTGCCCATTGATATAAGGAGGCATTCTTGCCACTAACCATCTATGCAAGATCACATTTTTCTTCAGTCTGATTATCAGTGATTATCCGTATCCCACTGAGCACAAATAAACGTGGAATATAATTCCAACTAATCCAAATCTTAGCACACTTCTGAATAGCAAAGTAAAAATATCAAATAGATATCCACCCATGTAATGGAGATGAATAAAGGAAACATGTTTGAAGCCTCTAAAAATGTTAAGGTTTGTGAACACCATGGGTGCTCAACCTCTATCCCCTCCAGCTGTTGCTGAACTACAAGTCCCATGAGGCATTGCAAGGCTGACAGTTACAAGCATGATTCCCAAAGGCAGGACATTATGGGACTTGTAGTTCCGCAACAGCTGGAGGGCCACATGTTGAGCACCCATGGTGGACACAGACCTTTATTTATGCCAGAATTGCTTTTCTTTTCGATACGAGTCAATGGAAAGTCAAAAACAACTTGATGTAGCTAAGTAGGATGCAATGGACAGGTCTGAATGAGATCAAAGTACCTATGAAGAAACTCATAAACCTTAGAATCCTCTCAGATGAATCCATCAGCATCAAATGAATTTGTCCATCAGGACACGCTCCTATACATATGAAAGAATTAGAAAAACAATCATGACTTTGACCACTCTTCTGAGACAAAGTTGTTCTTAGGTCATATTTTGAGGTTAAAGTGATTGTAAAGTCTCGTTTAAAAAAAAAAAAAATAATAAACATTTCTTTCTTCTCGGTTCCCTCTTCGGCTCTCCTGGACCATCTCTCCTATCAAGTGCCCCCTCAGCCAGCAGCTTCCTATGAGGGCACCCGAGCCGAGTCAGAACTCCGTGTATCCATTTAGACACGGAGCCCCGACCCGACCCTGCCCCCTCTCTCCCCTAATTGGCTGACTGAATTTGATTGACAGCCAATGGGGCCACTGCTGTATCTTAGCCAATCAGGAGGAATGCCCCGGACGGCTTGGACATCGCTGGAGAGAGATGGGGCTCAGGTGAGTAATTAGGGGGTGCTGGGGAGGCTGCTGCACGCAGAAGGTTTTTTATCTTAATGCATTTATGCATTAAGATAAAAAGCCTTCTGCATGCAGTAGCCCCTCTCAGCCCCCCTAATACTTACCTGAGCTCCCTCTCGATCCAGCAATGTTGTCTCGGCTGCCTGGCTGCCCCTCCTCATTGGCTGAGACAGCAGGTCTGCACCATTGGCTCCTGCTGCTGTCAATCAAAGTCAGTCAGCCAATAATAAGAGAAAGGGGGTGGGGCTGGGCATGGCTCTGTGTATTAATGGACACAGGGAGCTGTGGCTTGGCTCAGGTGCCTCCATAGCAAGCTGCTTGCTGTGGGGGCACTCAGCAGGAGGGAGGAGCGAGGAGAGCCAAAGAGGGAACCGAGAAGAGGAATATCTGGGCTGCTCTGTGCAAAACTATTCCACAGAACAGGTAAGTATAACATGTTTGCTATTTTTAACTATAAAAAATCATGGGAATGCACGCAATACCGTATACATTACCATAGCATTTAGCAATGCACATTATGTGCATTGACGCATTGCGATGCCATAAATTTTAAATAGCATCTCAATGCACTAAGGCAGCACAGCATAGTGTGTTGTGGTGCAATGTGGCAAAAAATGTGTGACATGTCTGATTTTTGGGGTGCTTTGGTGCTTTGGAAGCCCAATATGTGTTAACATGTGACACAATGCCTGTTAGTGCACAGGTATTAACATACTGCAAAAGTGTAAATGGGCCATTAAAGTTTAAAGAAGATTAAAGTTGAAGGCCTGGCAAGCTGCAAAATATGCTATTATTAATACTTTTGGTTTAAGGTTTAGATACATTTTAACAAACTATAAATCAGTAATGGGAAGTGGGAAGCTGAATGTTCCCAGTCTATGAGAAGATTTCCCTGTGCTTCTTTTATGTAGGGAAATTATGCAATTATTGTACCAAAAGCATAAATATTAGGCTGCATTCGCATTTCAGCGTATTGAAGCATTGAAGTATTGATTTGCGGCTAATCTGCCCGCAATTTGACAGCGCTGATATGTGTTGGGGAGATTGCATATTTCATATTTCTCATTAAGGTTGGCCTCACAAATATCTATTATAGCCTCTAATATCCTGGTTACCTTGCATGACTCAACTTATTGGCATTTGAACTGCCTTATATGGTCAAGCTAGCCCCCTCTCCTCAGGAATGTAAAGGTCATATTGTTGCTTACCAGGGTGTTGGCTGGGGGTGATCCTTTTCCTTACACACAAATTTAATACCACAGCCCAAACTGGTATAAGTTAGTCTCACCCAGAACAGCCATGAGGAACGTGTCTGGTCCTGATCCCCTGTGCCATGTAAGAGACTTGATGGCGACGGAAACAAGCACCTTTAGTTAAGTATTCTTGATATGTTCTTTATCTTTATCTGTATCTGTCATTACTTGTAATAAATGTTATATTTTTAAGTATTTGTGTGATCTCTCTTTGCACATATCGAACACAACCCCAAAACGTGACAAGAGAATATGTGAATGGCAAAACGCGGGACGCATATTTGAGTTGCCATTCATTTGAATGACGGCTCAAAATGCGGTGCGGGTCTGTCGTGATTGTCGGGCGATAAAGTGTACTGCAATCGCGGCAACACACATCACGGGACGCATAGAGCCCAAAAACTGTTCAGGAGCTACTTTGGGGCGACATGCTTACCGCAATGCATGTTGCCGCGATTGCAGTATGCTTTATCGCCCGACAATCCAGGCAGACCCGCGCCGTGTTTTGAGCTATCATTCAAATGAATGGCATCTCAAATATGCGTCCCATGTTTGCCATTCACACATCAGTGCTGTCAAATCGCAGGCAGATTTGCAGAAAATCTGGCCGCGAGTCAATACGCTGATGTGAATGAAGCCCAAGGTGGCATTTTGGTCTGTGTACAGTTAGCTTAACCAGCCTTGAAAACATACTGTTGATGAACACTCTCATTTTAACTGAAGGTCTATGGTACCAACTTGTAAATACAACTTAAATCTAGGTTCACATCTATGCGGCTCCCCTTTATGCGTCTTTTTCCTATTTTTTACTGCAGTTCTTACCGCGATTTAGCCACGATTTGCGTTTTGCATTTTTTTATGGTTTTTTTTTTTTGGGGGGGGGGGGTTTGTTGCTAGGCAGATTTAAAAATACAAAACGCAAATTACGCCAAAATTGCGGTAAAATTGCTGTAAAAACGCATCAAAAACAACACTTGAGTTTGTGGTGCAGCTCCATTGAAATCTATTGCATGCAAAACACAAACTCCAGTGAGAAAAAAAGGTCCCCGACCCTTTCAAAAAAACGCAACGCCGCAAAACGCACAAATGTGAACTACATCCATAGGAAACCATGTTAATGGACTGTAGTGCATTTCTGCAAACTGGTAAAATGTGGTAAAAAGCGCATAGGTGTGAACCTAGGGTAAGTGACAAAAAATAAGACATTTTGCTTTACTTTTAAACAAGTACAGAATGCAAATGTAATTTGGCAATATGCTTGTTCTATGTTACTATATATAGTAGCTATCTTTTGAATTAAAAACAAAAGAGCTTTATTATAGTATTTCTATTTTAATGTCAGTAAATTTACTTCAGATAAAAATGGCGCCAATACTCTTGGCCTACACAGTGACACAGCTCATAACAATATTTAAAGGTTGATATGATTTTCTTAAAAATTCTAACATGCATTATGAAAGCCCTGAGCAACGCCACTGGAAAGATATTATTGCTTATGGTTCATTAACTTTTTTTTAATTGGCCTGCCTAAGATATTTAACCCAGTGAGGAGTGATTTTGATGGTCTTCAATAATTCAGATTCACGAAGTGGAATGACATAAGTATGGGAAATTCTGTTCATTTCAAAGGAATCAGTTAAGGTGAAACACATTCGTTTTAATGAGCAGATATCAATTCTTCATTGCATGATAAATTATTGCACTGCTGCTTCTTAACAGCAGCTTTATTTTCTATTTGAATTGCTAATTCTTCACACAAACGTGGCCATTAAGTGGCTTGATGATTGAAACAAAACAATAGCGAAAAATCAGTTTTATGGTAAGGAACAAAAGGGTTATATATGTAGGTTTATGATGCAGTTTAATCTGAAGATGCCATTATTTTAGTTTTATTGATCTAATATTCCTGGAAACATTGAATACATAACAGTGGGATTCTGAACAATTCTATAGTCATCTAAGAACAAGGAGCACACATCTCTTGTATGACACTTAAAGAGACACATATTATAGTGCTATAAATGTAACAATGTGCATTGTGCCGTTATCAATGACAACTAATCAGTAACCACCTCTTTAAAAGCTACTGCCATGATAATATAATATTCTGATAAGGTATGCTATTATTTTTTATGATGACAATAAACAGGATATGAACTATCTTTTCCATATTTCATGGGCCTTTTTTGTATTTTTTCCACATTTGCATGCAGGTCAAGGTGATTAGCAAAAGTGACCATGCAGGGTTTAGGACAAACGATTGCACTATAGCGAAGGACACGCCATCCACGATCGTACTCGCGGCTTGCTGTTTCTCACAGCAGCTGGGGTCGATCAGGAACACAAGAATACGCTTTTATTCTTAGTGTCGGGTAGACACTGGCAGCATGTGAGTGGAATGTTTTTTATTTAAAGACAGTTTAACGCAGCCTTTCTCAACCTTTTCAATACGGAGGAACCCTTAAAATAGTTCTCCGGTCTCGGGGAACCCCTGCTAAAAATTAAAACTCTACAACTCATGATACACTAGTGTGATGGTCAGTGGGAAGAATGCTGCTTACACTTGTGGTCATTGGAAAGAATTACCTTCTTACAGATAGCTAAAAAGATCAATGGTATCATTGGGAATTTATCTGAGAGGCAGAAATTGCTCATTGCTCAAGGAACCCCTAGCAACCTCTGGAGGAACCCTAGGGTTCCACGGAACCCTGGTTGAGAATCACTGGTTTAAAGTAACTGTTTTACACTATTGGAGCCTCCTTCCTCTCCTTTCATGTGATGTACATGGTAACCCATAGGAAGCCGCAAGTGAATGACAGCCAAGGAAGCGAAATTGATTTTTTTTTTTAAATTTATTATACAGGATTTATATAGCGCCGACAGTTTGCGCAGCGCTTTACAATGTTAGGGCAGACAGTACAATTACAATACAATTCAATACAGGAGGAATCAGAGGGCCCTGCTCATTAGAGCTTACAATCTAGGAGATAATTAACAAAGCGCAAGTGCTGGTTCATAGAGAAACCAGCCATTGGTTCTGGTGAGTTTACCTAGTGAGCTTGGTGGAGGAGCACACGTGGTGTTGTTTTACAGTCACAAGAGTATAAAAACACTTGATGTTTTTGCACAGATCAAGATATTAATTGGATGATCGTTATGGATTAATTGGTGAACTGAGTGGGACTATTCATATATATCATTTTTGCACATTGCTTTTTTGCACTTTCCAATTGCATTTTATGCACTTTTGAGGCGCATTTTTGGTGAACAGGAATTTCAAGGGACTACTCTCAATATTAGTGCACTTTACAACAAGTGGATTATTTATCATAGTAGGGTTGTTTGCACATTGCATTTTTTTTCACATTGTTTTTGCACATTATATTTGTATATTTTGCACTGTTTTTATAGGTTGTCCGAAAACAAGAAGCAACATTTGGGACTTTATATGAAGCTAGCACCCAGGGAGATAATTAATAGTATAGGCATGTCTGGTAAGTATATCATGAGCTAATTCATACCACATATGTATATATACATGATACATCACAAACAGTAACATATGTAAAAATATAACTTTATTGCACCATTACATACATAATAGGTAAAAAGGTTCAAAAGATATAGACATTGTATATAGTCTCATAATTCATAATATATACATAATAGTAAGCCACATCTTACCTACACAAATCTCCACAAAATACAACATATAATATTTTAAATTAGTACCATCGTCAGTAGCCACGAAACACGTCGAGCTTTAGATGTCTACCTTGCCTATATTTCAAGATTGTTCTCAGTTATCTACTATACAGGTCCCAATGGATGGTACTAATTTAAAATATTATATGTTGTATTTTGTGGAGATTTATGTAGGCAAGATGTGGCTTACTTCTTGCTAGCTTCATATAAAGTCCCAAAACTTACTTCTTGTTTTCAAACATTAACAGTGATGGAGGCACTGTCTGTAATGACCGTGTACCTCATATAAAGTCCCACCCCCTTTCCCCCATTCTCTTTTATAGGTTGTCCAGCATTAACACATCTAGGCGTTGCGTAGATTGATTCGGCACAGGTGTGCCATAGGCACAAAGAGTATTTTGTTTACATAATTCCTTCATCTCATAGCATTCAGATAATGTTATGTAGGGGGTGAAGTAATTTCTCAATTGCACAGTACACCCACCCAATATATTGCACTATATTCATTTATTTTGCACAAAATTTGCACATACTTTATTGCTGTGCAGCAAAGTTTTTTTCAGCCGGCTGTGGACACCCATGTCTTGGTGATCTATTGCTGTTCAGCACAAAATGTATGTTTTTAGTTACAATTGTTTTTTGCACAGTCGCATTGATAGGCGCTGCCCTTATAGCTGCAGTTCCTCTTTTTTATAAGCTATAGGAGATTGTGCTGTCTCTCTATACAAGCATTTTCATATAGCACTGTAGTGTGTTGCAATGGCTGACTTTGATTCACATTGCTTACATCTCTGGAGCAAATACCCTTGCAGAGTGTAACTGCACTTGCAAAACGCACAGTCTATTTGCCTTTAGTAAATCAACCTCAATTGCAGAGGGTTAGCCCTGGAAACGCATCAGCCTGGCCATATGGACACCGTCCGGTCTCCCTGCTGAGGTCGAGTTCCGAAACAGTCATGGAGGCGCTGTGTTCGCCTTTTAATGTTGTTGTGTCTTTTCAATCGCTCTGTTTGTGAGTATAAATTTTATCGGATTGTACTTAAATAAACGTTTTAAACGGTATTGCACTAGGGCGGTGCACCCTTCTCTTGTTTTCATGTTCTCTATGGGAATGTTTGACCATTCTTCCAGAAGCGCATTTGTGAGGTCAGGCACTGATGTGGACAAGAAGGTCTGGCTCGCAGCCTCCACTCTAATTCATCCCAAAGGTGTTCTATTGGGTTGAGATCACGACTCTGTGCAGCCCATTCAAGTGCCTGCACCCCAAACTCACTCATCCATGTCTTTATGGACCTTGTTTGTGCACTGGTGTGCAGTCATGTTGGAATAGAAAGGGGCCATCCCCATACTGTTCCCACAAATTTGGGAGCATGAAATTGTCCAAAATGTCTTGGTATGCTGACTCCTTAAGAGTTCCCTTCACTGAAACTAAGGGACCAAGCCCAACCCCTGAAAAAAAACCCCTTACACCAACTGATCTGGACCAGTGCACAAAGCAAGGTCCATGAAGACATGGATGAGCTAGTTTGGGATGGAGGAACTTGACTGGCCTGCACAGAGTCCTGACATCAACCCAATAGAACACCTTTGGGATAAATTAGAGGGGAGACTGTGAGCCAGGTCTTCTCGTCCACATCAGTGACTGACCTCACAAATGCGCTTCTGGAAGAATGGTTAAACATTCTCATAGACACACTCCTAAACATTGTGGACAGCCTTCCCAGAAGAGTTGAAGCGGTTATAGCTGCAAAGGGTGGGCTGATTCAATATTGAACCCTACGGACTAAAACTGGGATGCCTTTAAAGTTCATGTGCGTGTAAAGGTAGGCATCCCAACACTTTTGGTAATATAGTGTATAACACCAACATGTCAGAAAAAAAAATTCAAGAAAAGAATCACTGAGTTGAAAAAAGGATCACCCCCCCCCCCCATCAGTAATTTGTTGCTCCACCTTTTATTTTAATTACAGCCTTTATTCTGTTGGGATATGTCTCTACTAACTTTGCAATATTTGCCCACTCTTCTTTGCAGTACTGCTCAAGTTCAGTTGGATTTGATGGTGACCGTTTGTGAACTGCAGTCTTCAAGTCATTCCACAGATTTTCAATGTAGTTTAAATCTGGGCTCTGACTAGGCCATGTAAGGACTTCATCCACTGTGTAGTCAATTTTGCTGTGTGCTTTGGGTTATTGTCATGTTGGAAGGTAAACCTTCTTCCCATTAACAACTTTCTGGCAGAGGGCAGCAGATTTTCCTCAAGAATTTGATGCAATTTTGCTCCATCCATTCTTCTTCTATCCCAACAAGTGCTCCAGTCCCTGCTGCAGAGAAACACCCCCATTACAGGATATTACCACCTCTGTGCTTTACTATAGGAATGGTATAATTTGGATGGTGAGCTGTATTGGTTTTCCGCCAGACATATTGTTTGGTGTTGAGGCCAAATAATTCAAATTTAATCTTAGTCTGTAGACTTATGCCGCATAAGTTAATGGCCGTAGGTGAGGCTAACCTGCCCGTCAGTTAATCTAACATATTCTGTTCCATGCATTACACTTGCTTACTCTTAAATAATACGCTGATCTTATTAATTCCATAGCTCATGATCTATTTTCTGTGTAGATAGAGCAGTAGAACAGTAACACTTAAAGTGGATGTAAACACTCTCCTATACCCAGTGAAGTGAACAGCCTCAGATGATACACAGGGATGAAACAAATCTCCCTATATAAGTATTACATGTATATCTGCTGTCTTCTTCTGTAACTATCTTTTAAAAAGTGGAGATTGTGTTAACATTTTTCTCTTCCTGGTTACATCTGGGAATGGATCATTGTCATACAGCCAAGACAGCTGACTGGAGTGAAGGCACACACCCCCACTCCACATAGGCAAAGGCAGAAAGCAATGTGTATAGCTCTGCTCTTAGATGGCAATTTCTCTGCCTATCTATTTGTAGCAACCTTCTCCGACACACATGTCTATCTCCCGTCTAGGAGAACATGTGATAACAGAGGAACTGAACAAGAGATAGCTACGAGACTAAGTACTTTGAAGGGATATAAGAAAAAACTGCAGATCTATGTGACCAGCTCAAATTTCATGAATTGGGTTTACAACCACTTTAAGTTACACAGATGTGAGTAGCCTACAGCCAGGTGTGTCAGTGGGGACTTAGGAGATTAAGGAGGCATGGCAGAACAGAGGACCCATCAAACCAAGCGGTTTCTGTGTGTGTAAGCGCTACGCCTCTATTCACTTTTTGTCTCATTGGCAATGACCACCAGCATGATGAAAATGTCAAAGGAATACTTATACAGGCGGTCCCCTAGTTACAAATGTCCGACTTACAAACGACTCCTACTTACAAATGGAGGTAGACAACAGGAAGTGAGAGGTAATCTACCCATAGGAAGGGAAACTCACTCCCGTAAGGGTTATTATGGGAAAAAGGTGTCTCCGCTGATGCTTTTTTCGCCAATCCTTGTTTCCGCAACAACCCAAAATTTTCAAAATCCAATTACCATTGGGACAGGAAGTGAGGTGAAATCTTCTGAACAGAAACAGACAGCAAAACAAACATTACAGGGGTGTTACACCTTCCCTATGCTATCCAAAAAGCTTAAAAATTATTATTTTTTGGCTCAAGCTACACTTAAAAAATGTACCTGTTGCGACTTACAAACAAATTCAACTTAAGAACAAACCTACAAACCCTATCTTGTTAGTAACCCAGGGACTGCCGGTAGTAATAAAAACCTGAAGGGTCTAATTCAGTGGTTCTCAACTCCGGTCCTCGGGACCCACTAACAGGCCAGGTTTGCAGGATAACTGAAATGCATCACAGGTGATATCATTTGCTGCTCAGTGATTGCAGTATTCTAGTCTGCATCTCCCCAAGGTAATACTTGGTAATCCAACCGGAGTTGAGAACCACTGATCTAATTGCTCCTTATTCTATCCCTCCAGAAAGTGATTGAGGGTAAATGTCTCTAAAGCCTCATGTGCTCACATTGCTGCTGGTAAATGGACGTTTAGGGGCAGTTGGGCATTTTTTCAGCTGCCCCTGAACTCTCCTCTATGTTATCTTATCAGTGCATTTACACAGGGTCATTTATAGTCATTTCTAGGCAGTTGAGTTTAGAAGCATTTTTTGGAAAGCAAAAAAATGCGTTCAGGATGGATGTTCAGAGGCATTTGAAACGCCAAATGCCTGTAACAGCTTGTAAACACACCTAAATGCGGTAAACTTGCGTTAAGTAGTATTTTGTTTATAGGTGCCTTTAATTTAAGAAAAAAACAAAAACACTTCTAATGCGGCTAAACGCAGCATGCAAACGCGGCTAAACTGACGTTTTAAACATCTGTTTCTAGCTGTCAAGTTAAAATCATTCAGGGGAGGTTAACCAGTTTAGATCCACGCTATAGCCGAAAGACGGCTACAGCGCGGCTCTGAAATGCCCGGCGGACGTCCTGCCTTGTGCACGCTCCCCGCGTGCACTCACAGCCTGCGGAGGCGGACTCGCGCCGCCGCCGCACACTGCATGGGCGTGCCCGCAGGTCGGGCGGACTCGATGTCCGCCCGAGACCCGCCGATCACCTGTAGCAGCTGCAGAACGGGGAACCGCCAATGTAAACACAGCAGTTCTCCGTTCTGTGAATGGGACATACCAGATCTACTGATCCCTGTCACTGCCAATTGGAGGGGACTTACTAACCGACCCCCCCCCCCCCCCACAGTTAGAACACATACAGGGAACACAGTTAACCCCTTCACTGCCCCCTAAGTGTTAACCCCTTCACTGCCAATGACATTTATACTGTAATCAGTGGACATTTAAATTTCTGATCGCTGTATAAATGTCATTGGTCCCAAAAATGTGTCAAAAATGTCCGTCATGTCCGCTGCAATATCGCAGTCCCAATAAAAATCGCAGATCGCCGCCACTAATAGTAAAAAAAAAGAAATAGTAAAAATGCCATAAATCAATTCCCACAGTTTGTAGACGTGATTACTTTTGCGCAAACCAATCAAAATACGCAGATTGCGATTTTTTTTTTACCAAAAATATGTAGAAGAATATATATTGGCCAAAACTGATGAATAATTTTCTTTTTTATATATTTTTTTTTGGATATTTATTATAGCAAAAAAGTAAAAAATAATTGTTCTTTTTTCAAAATCGTCACTCTTTGTTTGTTTATAGCGCAAAAAATAAAAACCGCTGAGGTGATCAAATACAACCAAAAGAAATCTCTATTTGAGGGAAAAGAATGATAAAAATGTTGTTTGGGTACAACGTCGCACGACCGCGCAATTGTCATTCAAAATGCGACAACATTGAAAGCCTAAAATTGGTCTGGGCAGGAGGGGGGTTTAAGTGCCCAGTAAAGAAGTGATTACACAACGCCCCATGTACATTAAGCCTAACAAGGCACCAGAAAGCATTAAAAACCCAACAGAAAGTCTAATCTTAGTTTACTCTTTACATGTCGGAATTTTATAGCTGCATAACAATCCGAATTACATGTACCCCGCAACACATTAGTGAAGAAATGACCCGTGAATTTGGGGGGAGGACGGGTCTGGTTAAAATCCGAAAGTTACAACAGCGTAAAACTTACTGTTAACGCGCCAGCACGCTGCAACATGGGTTTGTTGTAAAAATAGTAAGAAAAGGGAGTTTATCTCTAAAGAAAACCAACATAAACTAGTGGAGTCGCCAAAAATAAAAAACGCGATATTTGTTTGTTTCTCACTGCTAAAACTTTTTTCTTGTTAATAAAAAATGAAAAAACGATATTATTTATAGGTTTTTTTT